>LOJH01000323.1:7373-25840 GCA_001685095.1 Ellobius talpinus | reverse complement strand
GAGAGAGAGAGAGAGAGAGAGAGAGAGAGAGAGAGAGAGAGAGAGAGAGCATCAAGTCACATGACAGAACTTTCCTGAACGTGGTGATTTGTTCAAGGATGAACCTAACACCCAAAGCTAAATCCTAGAGGCCTATCCCAGATGTCCGCTGGAACAGGGGGAGTGACTTCTGCTCCCCAGGTGCTGCTTAGAGGTGAGCTTAGCACTCTAGAAGCAACCAAAGAGCAAGCCTGCCTAGGGAGGATTCAATGCAAGGCAGACCACCAGCCAGCAATGCACTGGTAGTTTGCTCGACCAAGCAGCCAAGGGTCCTCTGACGCCCAAACTCCCTGAGTCATAGGCCAACAAGGGGAGAGTCCTAACAAGCATCTATAGGAATCATCAGAGCTGATGCTTGGCTCCATCAGGGCCAAACTTGAACCCTTCTGCCTCTATGAATGTCTGAAAATACTTATCTGTCCAGACTCCCCTTAAGGAGTCTATACACTTTAATAATCCTAACAAACTGAGCTTTTCTTTGGAGATCACTTTGTTTTTCTGTGTTATGTCTGCACGAAATCACAAAAACTGCATAAAACTTTGCAAACTTCTGTTTGTGTAGTGACTTAAAAAAGTGGCCAAAATTGATAACATAAAAGTTACCATTTTAACTGGGCAATTAACTGGACAGTTGAGTATTATTAAGTAGAAAGACATTGTTGTATATTGAGTCTCTAGAAAAACATTTATTTTGCTTTGTTTTTCTGAGATAGACCTTACTGGATAGCCCAGGCTAGGCTTGAACTTGCTCTGTAACTCACACTGTCCTCAAATTCTCAGTCTTCACCTTTCCAGCTTCCCAGGGCTGGGACTGCAGGTGTGTACTGCCATACCTGGTGTGATCTACAGAAAATAGTCCATCTTCTAAATAGTAATCCTAGTAAATCCATTAAATCCATTTTACCCCTGAACCTCCAGCAATGATCATTTCATGCTTTGTTTCTATTAAGCACATAAATGTAAACATAGCAGCATTGGTTTTCTTCTGACTAGCCCATTCCACTATCATACTGTCTTTAATGGATATCCATACATATTCATCTATGTGAAGCATGTTTTACTTCTTTCTTAGGAGTGCATAATACTCCATTATGCATACATATTCATTTGGACTAGTCTCACCTCTCTGCTGTTGTAAGCTATGAACATGGGTGACCTATCTCTTTGTAATCCTGTTTGCAATTCTTTTAAATATATTACTATATACCCATAAGTAGAATTGCTAGATCACATAATAGTTCTACACTTATTCCAAAAAACTGTTATAATGTTTCCCAGTATTAGTGATGTCACTTTAATATTCCTAATACCTTACTTGGTGTGGTTTAAATAGGGATAACCCCCATAAACTTATGTATTTGAATGCTTGATTCATAATGAGTGGTGCTATTAGAAGGTATGGCCTTGTTGGAGAAAGTGTGTCACTGTGGAAGTAGGGTTTGAGGTCTTATAAGCTCAGGTCTGGCTAGTGTAACACAGTTTTCCCTTCTACTGACTGTGGATCAATATGTTGGACTCTCAGCTCCTTCTCCAGCACCACATCTTCCTGTACACTGCCATGTCCTGCCATGAAACCTCTGAAATTGCAAGCCAGCCCCAATTAAATGTCTTCCTTTATAAGAGTTGCCATGGTAATGGTGTGTCTTCATGCCAATAGAAACCCTAACTAAGACAAAAGTTGGTACGAGAGACTAGGGATATTGTTGGGTTAGGCGTGATCATGTTTTGGGGGACTTTGGATTAGGAAAGCAGTGGAATGCTTTAAGTGCTGCTTAATGGGCCATCCTAGTGAAGCATGGAAAACAGTGGTGCTAAGGGTGATTTGAACTATGGGGGCCTGGATCAAGAGGTTTCAAAGGAGAAAAATTTTAGTATGTTACCTAAGTTATTCTTGTGATATTTTGGCAAAGAATATGGCTGTTTTTGCCCTTATCTGAACACTCTGCCTGAGGCTAAAGTGAAGAGTTTTAGATTAATTCCATTGGCAGAGGGAATCTCAAAACAGCCTAGTTTAGACTCCGTTGTGTGGTTACTAGTGTTAACACTTATAAAGATTTATAATGAGAAGAAGCAAGCTGAGCAAGGAAAAATATAAAATGTACAATTTGAGGAAGAAAGGAATACTAGAAAGGGGAATGAAGCTAAATCACGTGTCCAAGGAGATAAACAGATTAAGAAATGGAATACAGGGAGTGATGACCTCAGGGCAAAATCCCATCCAGCTAAGATTCCAACTTGCAAAAAGGAATTAAAGAACACCTTAGGCCCAGGTGTGATGCTGTACACCTTTAAGCCCAGTACTCAAAAGGTGGCAGAGGCTGGGAGATTTCTGAGTTTGAGGCCAGCCTGGTCTACAGAGCAAATTCCAGAATAGCCAAGCTTAGGCAGTGAAGGAAATCATCAAAAAACAGAAAACTAGTAAAGAGGTAATTGAATGAGGAGGCAATGTTCCAACCCCAGCAAGCATCAGAACTTGGCAGCTTCAGCCGCATGGTTCTGGCTTTAGAGTCAAGGACAGAAGAAAGGGGTTATGGATTCTCCCTCCATGACTAAGGAAACCCCGAGGCCAGGTGTGTGTCGGGGGTGTCCCTGCATGGAGGCCTAGAGATGCCATGGTGTGAAGCTGTGAAGGTGAAGCCTGAATTGCCTTGGAGACCCCAAGATGTTGGAGATGCCAGATCCATGGGATACCTACCAAGGAGAGCTGCTAACAGGGAGTGGAACCAGGCCAAGAGAAAGAAGTGTATTGTCAACAAAGCTGACTGGAGTTGGAGATCTGAAGAGTGCTTCTACATCAGACATGGAGATACAGAGTTTGGAGTTTGCCCAGATGCGTTTTGGTCTTGCTTACTTACAGTATTTCCTTACTATGCTCCCTTTCCTCCATTTTGGAATGGTAATGTATATCCTGTGCCACTCTATGTTGGAAGTAGTGATCCCTTTTTAAATTTTTCATTTAATAGGGGATTATAGTTAAGAGATTGCATGAATCTCAGAAGAGACTTTGAATTTTGGACTTTTAAATATTGTTGAGACTATGATAGACTGTGGGGACTTTTGAAGTAGGACTAAATGCATTTTGCATTGTGTTATGGATAAAAGCCTATGAGGGCCTGGGAGTGGAATGTGGTGATTTGAATGGGTATGGCTCCCTATAGACTCATGTGTTTGAATGCTTGGCCCATAGGGAGTGGCACTATTGGGAGGTGTGGCTTTGTTGAAGAAAGCGTGTCACTGGGGTGGGTTTTGCGGTCTCAGATGCTCAAGCTAGACCATGTTGCCTCAGTTGCTCTTTCTGCTGCCTGCAGATTCAGATGTAGAACTCTCAACTTCTACAGCGCCATGTCTGCTGGCATGCTACCATGTCCCGCTATGAAACCTCTGAAACTGTAAGTCAGTCCCAAATAAATGCTTTCCTTTATTAGAGTTGCTGTGGTCATGGAGTCTCTTCACAGTAGTAGAAATGTGAATTAAGACACGTGGGCTTCATTTTTCCCACATCCTTCCCAGCTCTTCTTTATTTCTATTTTAACAGTAGTATGCTGGTTAGTTCCTGTCAACTAGAGTCATGTGGGAAGAGAGAACCTCAATGAAGGAACCACCTCCATCAAACTGGCCTGTCGAGCACTTTCTTGATCAATGATTGATGTGGGAGGACCCATCCTATTGTGGGTGGCACCATTTGGGGGCTGGTGCTCCTGGATTGTATAAGAAAACTGAACAAGCCATGGGGAACAAATGTAATGAGAAGCACTCACCCATGGCCTCTGCTTCAGTTCCTGCCTTGAGTTCCTGTCCTGACTTCCTTTCATGATTGAGTAAGCAGTAAGCAAAAATAAACCCTTTCCTTTAGGTCACAGTGTTTAGTATAGCAAGGGAAAGCTAACTAGATCAGTAGCCATCAAAATAGAGACAAGGTATGGAATGACTGTTACACAAGAGAAGACTTTCTGCCTGACACTTTTTATTATGATTATTGTTAAATCGGAATTTAAAACTCCTTAATTAACTTACTTTGAAGGCATGATAGCAGATAATTTGGAAATACTTTTCAATCAGCAAATCTGTGGCATCTGTAGCNNNTTTTTAGGCAACTTAGCTTTTGGTGGATTCCCTTACAGATAAACATCTGCTCTCCTAGGTACATAAGGACAAGCCAGGGTTGCTTAGCAGTCTGCAGCCCCAGGACTTGCTGCAGAGGAAAGGAGGCTGGTGAGTAACATAGAGATGTGCCACAGTGAGGTACCAAAACAAGGGCATCCCCAATCTGCCTAAGGGCATTTCGTGGCCCGCATGGTTGTCTGCACAAAGGCCTTGACATGCCCAGGGGCTTCAGCTCTTCCCTGTTAACTTGTCAGAGATCCTCCAGAAAGGAAAGCAGAATGGCTGGGTTTTGGTAGTGCCAGATGTTGAGATGACAGAATGCATGGAATTGAGCTGGCAGTGGGTCATACGTCAGCAGGATTCATCATGGTCCTTCTCCCACCTGCGTCCCTCCCAGCCCCCTGAGCTCTCCCACTGGAACAGCTGGTCCTAACTCACCTCTTACCCACCCGCGTCCCTCCCAGGCCCCTGCGCTCTCCCACTGGAACAGCTGGTCCTAGCTCACCTCTTACTTCTTGTCAGCACCTGGCACTCTACGATCTCACCAAACACCTCGAAGCGCTTCTTCAGTTCCCGAGAACTCATGTCACTGGAGAGATTTCGAATGTATACCACACGGCCTTCGCACTGCTCAAGGAGGAGGACAGAGAGGAAGCCTGCTATTATTCTCATGGAGAATCTGTCTAGGCCTGGCTGAGCAGCAACATTGCTGGAGTCAGAGAGAGGATAAAAGATAAAATGGTGGCTCCCATGGCCCTAATGCTCGTCTCATTATCTCTCCTTCTGGTATACTCTGACCCCTACAAACCAGTTGGTTTTGATTTTTGTTTGTTTGTTGTTGTTTTTTTTTTCAAGACAGGGTTTCTCTGTAGCTTTGGAGCCTGTCCTGGAACTAGCTTTTCTAGACCAGGCTGGCCTCGAACTCACAGAGATTGGCCTGCCTCTGCCTCCTGACTGCTGGGATTAAAGGTGTGCGCCAGCACCACCCAGCAAACCAGTTGGCTTTGAACTGACAGAGATCAACCTGCCTCTGTGGATAGAGCCCTACCTCCCAAGTGCTGGGATTAAAAGCATGTCACCATGCCTGGCTTTACCTGTAATTTTTTGTTGTTGTTGTTATTGTTTTGATCTTTGTTTTGAGACAGGGTTTCTCTGTAACAGCCCTAGCTATCCTGGAACTTGCTCTGTAGACCAGGCTGGCCTTGAACTCCCAGAGATCTGCCTGTCTCTGCCTCCTGAGTGCCTGGCTTTACCTGTCGTCTTAAGTACCTGTTGCACAGGCTGTGCACCCACACACCCACTTTCCGAAGCATGGCAACCAGGGAGGTTGCTTGTCCTATTGTGTTTCTGTTATACCTTCCCTCCCTCCTTTCTAGGGCTATGATGTAACTGGTAGGCTCCCAGGACAGCCCTGGTATCTAGGGACAGGCTCTAAAAGGATCTTCCTGGTAGCTGGAAGATGGAATAGGCCTGTTGAAGGACCCCTTATGAAGCAGAAGGCCCTACTCTCCTGTGTCCAGATGAATAAAGTGAGGTTCAAGGAAGCTGGCCACTGTCCAAGGTCACACAAAAGATGCAGCCTGAGACCTGGTCTGCCCAGCCTATCACTACTTGACCTCCACCACCTTCTGTTTGATCCTTTCAGAGTCCCTCAGGCCGAGTCCTAAGTGGCCACCCACTGTATACCAAGGTCACTCAAGTGCTGGCTTTGCATGGTGCTACCTTTAGTGGCTTTTGCCTACCCTTGTTATTTTCAAATAAGATACCTAGTTATATCCTCCATGCAGGCTACGGTCCATTAACCCTAGGCAGAGGTGGAAGGCTGGTGGGCTTAGCATTTCCTGATGTCCCTGGCTTGCCCCCATCTGCTCTAGGCCCAGAGACCCCAGATTACTTACGATGGCCTTTTCCTGCCGCTTCCTGGCATGCTGGGCACGTGGAGTTCCGTCTGAACAGGGACCTCTGCTCTCACGTCTGTCAGTAAACAAGCCAGATATAGTACTCAGTCTCACTCCTGCAGAAACCCAGCCCCAACTCTATGGGACTGAACACTGGTCAGGCGTCCTCTGCTGGCTCCCAGGCTAAGAGTCCTGGGACTCACCTGGTACCTGACCTTCCAGGCCTCACCTTTCTCTCTACTGTTAGGGATAGAAAGCCTTTCTCTTCCTTGCCTTACTGACTAGATGGAAAAAAAATCCCAGGTCTTATATATTTCTATTTTATATTTCCATTTTCCCAAACAGTCCGAGTGAGGTTCAAGGTCCAGCTAGGACTTGCTCAAAACTAGAAATGGGAGAAGCCAGAGCTGGCATCAGGTCTGCTCTAGAACCACTGCCCTCTGATGGTTCCTACTCCAGCCCCTGGAGTAGCCTCATCCATTGTAAAACTTGACATCTACTCTTGTCCTCATGGGGATGCAGCTCTACCCATGGCCTGCCCTTCCCCATATGAGTCTTAAAAAAATACAGCATAGAGAATAAGAAGATGAGCATTTGAGGCACACAGCTTAAGCCCTGTTCTACTACCTCCCTATGGAGGGTGACCTTGGGTCAGCCAACCAATCCTCTCAACTCCCTTCTTCATCTGCAAAATAGGTATATACCCAACTGTGCCCTCCTCCTTGGTCGTTTGTGAACAGTAAATAAAATTCACTTAAATGCTTAGATTAGTACCGCTCATTTTTTTTTTATTTATCTTCTCTGGCCTCGGTTTCCTCATTTATAAAATGGGGATAAGAAACATGTGTGTCCCCTGACTGCATCTGAGACGCTTAACTAAATAGGATAACAGAAGGCAATGCGACTCACTAGCTTTCAAGCGCTCTTCTGTCAAGGATTATCATTCACTGAGGCTACAGCTGGCAGGCCTTCCCTTCTAGATGGAGACTGGAAGTCAGGGGATTAAGTTGGCACTGTTCAGCTAGCCTCCATGCATTTCTTGATAGCCAAGGGAAAGAAAGTTGGTTTAGGGAAGACTGAGGGGTGGTTTTCCAGGCTTTTCAGATATATAGCTCTATGGGCAGTTGAGCAGGAGCTGGGGAAACTGAGTCACTCTCTCCAGTGAACAGAAACGGGTAGACCTATACCAGGCCTACATCTGAGAAGAGGAAACAGGGAATCTATAGTCTCAAGGAAGGTCTGGTCTCAACTTTTGGGGCTCTGGAGTGCAGACCCTGTTCAAATCCATGGGCCAGGTGGGAAAAGAACTCTAGAGCTGGCCCTGGTGGATGGGTTCAACACTGGGGAAACTTCGGTGGCTTTAGGAACAGACCTTCAGGGTGAAGGGACATCTCAGCAGACTCCCAGGAAAGGATAAAAGAACCTGCTAGCAAGCCTTGAAGGGTTCTGAGAGACCACTGTGCTGGCGGCTTGTAAGCAAAATCTCAGGGGAAGCCATTTGCAGCTAACACTAAACTCAACACTTCTTCACAGCAGTTTGCGGGGCGTTCTTTGTGAACCCTCTAAAGCATAGTTTGATGAGGAGAGTGGCTTTAGCTTTCTTGGAGTCCTCGAAGAGCTAAGAGTAGCTGGTAGAGATGTGTGCACATAAAGCTGAATCTAGAAAGAGGCATCTATGTCTGAACTCCCACCTCAGAGTACAGGGCTTTGAAAGCTTGTTAGAAAGGCAAATTAGCCACACCCACAAACTCAGAGACTCAGTATATCCCTGATGCAGCAGCAGCAGCATCTTAACAAATCCACCCCAACCCCCACCAACTCCACGGCTCTGCTCAAGGCTGAAGAGTACCATCTAGTGGCCACCCAGGCAACCTCAAGCACAGAGCTGGGGACCTCCCAAATCTCTGGAGAGCCTCCCAAAGACAAAGCTGGTCCCATTACCCACTGTGATCAAAGCAAGTAGGAGCTGTTCTCCCCCAAATCTGCCAAATTCAAGCTTCCTGCCTTGAATTCTTGATTCCCCTCAGTGATGGAGTGTGACCTGAGAGTTGGAAAATAAACTAAACCCTTACCTCTCTCCAAGTTGCTTCC
Organism: Ellobius talpinus; assembly: GCA_001685095.1. Classification (NCBI taxonomy): domain Eukaryota; kingdom Metazoa; phylum Chordata; class Mammalia; order Rodentia; family Cricetidae; genus Ellobius; species Ellobius talpinus. Next base: position 17,708 of record LOJH01000323.1, on the reverse strand, counting down.
TGCCACAGTGTTTTTGTTTTGTTTGTTTTGGTTTTTTGAGACAAGATTCCTCTGTGTAACAGGCCTGGCCGTCCTGGAACTTACTTTGTAGACCAAGTTGGCCTCGAACTCACAGAGATCTGCCTGCTTCTGCCTTCCAAGGGCTGGGATTAAAGGCGTGCACCCACCACCGCCTGGCTTGTCATGGTGTTTATCACAGCAATAAAAACCCCTTTCCCGGTCCAGGGCTCAAAGACAGGATGCTCAAAAGGGCTCCTATTGCTCCATGGCTCCCATGGGTCTTTAAGGGTCTGCTCACATCAGCAAATAATGCAAGGCCAAGCTGGAGATAAACTTCAGCACTGCTTTCATCGGGGTGCTTTTCAGAGCATAGGCTGAAATTACACCCACCCTTCTTCAACACATTAACACCAAGTTGCTTTTCCACTATGTGGCTGTGTGTGTTTGCATAAAAAAAATCTCTTGGAGAATATGAAGCAGAAAACAAGGCTCAGGCTCATTAGGATCTAAAGTGGCAGGTGGCCAGAAGGTAAGAATTCTTCCTTTCCAACAGACCCTGCCAGCCTTGACTTGGTTCAGATAGCCTGGTTCTTGAGAAGCCCATCTCATGGGCTTCTGACTAGGGCTGGGGCCCCACGTTGGAGATGCAACCCCAGTTTCAAAGCAAATTCCTAGGGTTCTCCCCCTCTGGCACCTAGTGGCTGCTCAGATACCCCTCTCCCCAGGGCCACCAAGCATACCTGAAGCTCTTCCGGGTGGCCGGTGACCAGGAACTACAGGATGAGGAACCAGAACTGGAGCGGCTGCGGGAACAGAGCTGCCGGCTGGCCTTACTGGGTGGGCTCTGGTAGGGGCAGTGGTCAGAGCAGGGAGGGCTGACCCCCGAGTCCTCGCCTTCATCATCCTCCCCTCCCTCCTCTTCCTCCTCCAGCAGGAAGCTGCTCTCGCCACTGCTGCTGCTGTCGTCCTCAAACACAGTGTCGTACTCGGGGCTTTTACACGAAGCCAGGTCTTCGTCCTCCAGAGCGGTCTCCAGCAGCCCAAAGTGCTTTGTGAGGCTGGCACGGATCTCATGATCTCTCAGCTGCATGCTGTCCTTAGGGCTAGAGTCACAGCTCTGCTCTGCCTCCCTCCTAGGGGTCTTTGTTTCAGTAGGCAAGGAGGCACCCTGCTGGGGCCAGTCATCAAGATGGACCCCAACAGGCTCCCAGGACCGCAGCACCTTTCTCTGCAGGGCAGCTTCTGGCCTGAGCACCTGGCAGTAATCGTGGTCTCCAAAGGAGCAGGAGAAGGGGCGCTTCTGCCCTGCCTGGGACACCGGCTGGGCTGTGGTATGCTGCAGGTGGGACAGGAGCTCACTTCGCTCCGGGTGCCTCTTGGGCAGCTTGTGGGAGGCCCCTGGGGTGGCTGGGAGCTGAAGAGCCTCAGGGGAGGGGAGGCTGGGAGCTGTGTCTTGGCCTGGGCTGTGCTTGGTGTCCGCCTTGAAGGGGTCCTCCTCCATGGGCTTATATGGAGGTGTGGTGGGTGGAGTGAGTCCTACCCAGGCAAGAGGAGAGACAGGTGAGGGAATGGCAGGTCGCCTCTGAGGACAGTAAGAGCTCCGTTTGAAAGGGAAAACAAGTGGCTGTCTGCCACAACATTCCTACAGGTGGATGGCAGGCATCACTAACTGGTCACCATGCTGCTGCCTAAGCCTGTATGCAGGCCTAGAGTCCTCCTGTTCTTAGGATGAGAGGCATCGGCCATCCCTTTGAGACTTGGCAATGGCAGCTAATGTGTCCAGGTCAGAGATATCTGTCCTTGCCTTACAGCTAATTGTATAAAGACCCCTGCCTCAGGAGTACCCCAGCACAAAACAGGCAGGTACCACTGGTAAAACCACATCCTCAGTGTCCCTGATGCTACTGGCTCTGACTCTGTCATGTGTTCTTCCCAGTGCACCACAGGGACTTGCTAAAATGCCGACTCTTTTCTCTCTTTCAAAGCCTGTAAGGTAGGCACCAAGCACCTCTATGTTTTGGTCCTTTGGGGATGCTCTTTCTTCATCCCTACTTGTTCCTTTTGGCTAGACCAGAGAACCAGAACTATACCCTGTACTTCTGTTCTGTCATGTCTTTACTTATACCAGTTCTTTGGCAAAGAACACCCTTCTTTGTCTTCCCAATGTCTGTTGGGCCTTCAACCCTTCAGTGCCCCCCCCCGAGCTGGGTACACCACCGTCTGACCAGGCCACACTGGCCCTCTTATGTCAGCAGAGTTTCCGCTCATACTTTGAAACGAGCACATGGCAAACCATGCTCCCGAGGGGTTAGCCTCACCAGACTGTGGTCTCCTCCAGAGCTGTGTCTTTGTTTCCTGACCTCAGCATCACCTCTGCTGCTGGTACCAGCAGTGGAAGGGCTGGCCCTGGGCCTTGACCCTCCTCCCAGCATGCTCTCCACGCATCTCAATGCTAGGATAGCTCATGAGGCAGTGGTCAGAAGTGCTCCTGCCCAAGGCCTTGCCAGCTCCCCACAGGCACCCCACCAGCTGAACCCCTAGCTCACCTGCCGTGCCACAAAGCTCCACCGTCAATGACTCCTCATAGCTCTTCTTGCCAAGAGGGTCGCTGGTAGAGGCAGAGGGGACAGAAAGGGAAGAGATTGGTCAGTAGGAAGCTTCCAAAGCCCTAAACTTTTGGGGGAGCAAAGGACTCTGTAATAGACCCTGGTTCTATCATGGAAAGGGGCCTAGAAAGAACTTGCTGAGGGGCCCTATCCTTGCTGTTAAAGAAACTCAAGTTGCAGTTTGGGGGAAGTACAGGCAAAGACTGGTGTACATTCCTTGCTTTATAGATGGAGCAATTGAGACCCAGAAAGGGAAGGGACTTGCTCCTATCTGACAGCATTGGCAGCCTCCAGTACCCCCAGCCCAGAGATGACTCTTCAGAGTCCTGGAGACAACAGCTTACGAAATGGGTTGACCCTCCATCTTTCCCCTCAACTTGAGGAGGCTACCTCCTTAAAACACACTCCATTTGGAAGGAGAGTCCGGATCTTGAGGGATCGAGACAGCGATCAGGGCAGGGCTCAGGGGCTGATGACCTCCCACCCAAACACACACATCTTAATCTCACAGAATAATATACCAATAATTTCTTTTTAAAAAAAAATCTACCTTTGTGACAAGGCCAGCATGAGGCACCTGGGGGAGTCTGAAAAGATATAAAAGAAGAAAGAGAGAAAAAGAGATAAGACTCTCCATACACATCACCATGAACACTCTCCCCTGTGTGTGTATGTGGGGGTCCTCACATTTCCAGGGGCACCATGCACAGCTGCCCTTTCACATGACACATGGCCTTGGCCGTCTAGGGGAATGGTCAGGCACAATTCAAATACACCTTGCATTGCTGGGTCCCATCCAGTAGATCTCCTTTCTTTGCAGAAATAAGGGATGGGTGAGGCAACCCCTGGTGGCCAAACAATGGCCAGGCATTCTGAGCCTGAGGCCCCAGGGCCCAAGCTGTGATTCTAGATGGTTCTGGAGAGGGGTCTTTCATTAAACAGCCCTGAGCCTAGGTCCTCAGTCTCTGCTTTTTATTTGGAACAGATGTGCATATGTAGCCCAGGCTGGTTTCAAACTCTGTCTTCCTGCCCCTGCCTAAGTACTGTGTTTATCAACATGCCTACCTTGGTTTACTGTTTTAATGACCTTCTTCCCTATCCCCAAGGAGGCAGGCCTCCTGTTCTTTGTTCACTAGGCAGTGCTTTGATAGGCATGATGAAAATCTCGAAGAGCAGGTGTAGAAGATCTGCCCAATACCCCAGTGTACAGAAAGGGCAGTGGAAAGCAGATGGAACCTCATTCAACACATAAAACTGAGGACTTGAACGCAGAGATCCCAGCTCCCAGTGGGGATGCTATGCCCACCCCACCCTTTCTTGTGGCCCACAGACTACCTCTGGAAGGGGGCCGTGGGCAGCTTGGGTCCTCATCTGTGTCCCCACACCCACTCTCACAGGGGCTTTCCAGGGCTGGGATCTGGGATCCCTGGGGGAGCTGCTGGTCTTGACTATCATCTGTGAGGCTGCCCAGTTCCTCCTCCAGGTTGTGGGTCTCTGTAGCCAGGCACATCGAGGGCAGAGCACCTAGGGGCTCATCAGTAAATGTTAGCCAGGGGCCCAGCTCTGGATTCAGTCTCCTGGAACGCCGCACGGGGCATACAGAGCTGTCCAGTTTCCTCCCTAGTTTGGTCCATGGCAGGCCACGGCCTGGTCTCTTCCTGCCCCACTCCTCTTCCTCCTCCTCTTTTTCTTCCTCCTCCTCCTCTTCTTCCTCTTCTTCCTCATCTTCCTCCTGCTTTTGCCTGGTAGGTTGACTGACATCCCGCTTCACCTCCAGCCTCAGAGGGCGCAGGCTGGGTCGAGGCCCAGTGCTCTTAGGGGAAGCTGTGATTCTCACCTCTTCCACCATGGCAGAGTGGGCAGGGGAGGCCTGACTGTCTTTGGGGGGCCTGGGCTTGGACTGGGGTGTAAGGGAAGCATACACAGGTGTGGCCAGGCGGTAGGGCTTGCTGACATCACAGAGGACATCTTGAGCCAGAAGTTCCCTTAGGATGGAGAACTCAGTCCAAAAGGCTTTGGGGGGATGTCGGGACCGGGGTGGGACCTGGCTGGAGGGGCTACTACAGGGCTGGGGGACCAGCTCTGGGGCTCGTTGGGGCAGCTTCCTCTGGGGCAGGCAGTAGGTGTGCATGTAGTGAATGAGTTGTACCATGGACCTCACATCCTCCTGGGGAGCCTGGGCACAGCTGGGGCTAGCCCTGTCCTGTGCTAGGGAGTCTTGGGGAGAGGCTGGAGCTGGCCAAGGGCTCGGACAATCCTCCCCCACCTCCTCATCCTCCTTGGAGAGGAGCTGAGTACTTGGGCGTGGGGTTGGGGTTTTCACTTTGGGGCAGGGCAGCACCGAGGTGAGGTGCTTATGCAGTTCTGTACAAGGCCGACTCTGAGACCGCAGCATGGGGATCTTCTTGTCCTGGATGCGATCCGCCTGGAGAAGGAAATACGCCATGGTGAGCAGGGAGGGGCACAATGCTTCTCCCTCTGCCTGTTCTGGAAGCCAGCAGACCCAGCATCTTTTCCCAGGACCGTGGGAATGGCCTGTTCCTTCACTTCACCCCCAGCCTCCAGCAGGGCTGGTACCTGGCAAACTGAGTTGCTGAGGAAGAAAGTGGCAGCCAGACTTCTACAGGGCTCCCAGCCTTGGAGCCTCTGCAGATCCTTCAAAAAAAATAGGGTGAGGACAGGTATGGGCGTCACCTTTTGTATGCCAAGTTTTAAAGTGGCCAGCGGCTCCTCAGAAAAGAAATCCGAAAACCTCAGTATGAAATGGACAATGACCTCTACAACCAGTGATGATCCTGTTCCCGTCTGTCCCCTGCTCTAATGTGTACCAAGATCTGTGTCAAACCTCACAGGCCAAAACACTCGAGTGTAGAAAAGTACAGGGTTCTTTCCAGAGCCTCAAACTATGCTTCCAAGGAGTAGTACCCAGGATTTTGCCTCAGCCAGGGCTGTGTGAGGACAGAGGGAGAAACTGAGGTAGACTGAATCTGCCACTCCCAGCCACAGCTGACAGCCACCTGGGGGCCCAGGTCACTTCTGGGCATATGCAGAAATACCTTGACACAAGGACGCTGGCTTCTGGACCTGAGGCTGGCCTGGAACCAGGTGGCCTCCTCCTTCAGAGCGTCAGTGCTTGCTGTTGGGGAGGATGTGGTCAGGAGGAGCTTCTGCAGCTGGGAAGAGGGGAAGAGGGGGAGAGACTAGGGCCAAGCAAACTCAGAGACACAGGGTACCACATGTCAGCTGACTATGCCCTGGCCAGGGCCAGAGACCCCAAAGAGGCCAGGTAATGCAGAAAACAAATTGACGTCTATCAAACTCCCAAAGACCACTAGTCCACAGAGAGCAAAGTCAGTGACCCAGGAGAGCAGGTCTGGCTGCTGCCTGTGAGGACAAAGTCAGTTCATTCCGTGTGCCTGTAATAGACACACATGTATGCATTCATAGACACGCAGATGGAGAGGTTAGAGACCAAAACGATGCTCAATATAGGATTCTCCTCTGTCCATGACATTTAAAAATTTATTTCTTCAACTAAATACAAAGTACTCATAAATGGTGTGTGTGTGTGTGTGTGAAATACTAAAAGGTAGACAATTAAAAGCAAATCTCCTTCCTTCTCAAGGTCCTTTCTCTGTCCTAGAGGCAACTTCTAATACTCTCTTGTAAGCCTTCATGAGGTAGGCTTTAATCATACAAGAATACACACACATACACATACACGCACACACTCACATACACACACATGGTGTATGTTAGCTCCAACACATTCAACTGTTTCCATACAAGTAAAATGCTAAATCTTAGTTTGTCCTTTCTTAACCTATTTTTTCCATCGGTGGGGGGGCAGTGTTGTTGGGATACCTGAGCACACTGTAAACCCTGAGATTACACTAATCAAGTAAAATCAACCTTGGGTCAAGAGCCAGAGCCAGGAACTAGTTGCCAGGAAGTGGCCATAGAGAGCAAGAGGGAAAACGAATAGAGAAATGCACAGGAAGTAGTAGGGAGAGACTGAGTTTGGCGGCCTTTTTGGTTTGGGACGGCAAAAGAGAAGTTCTCTTTCTGGGATGTCAGCTAAGGAAGAAGATCAGCTCCTGGCCTCTCTGAACTAGCAGGTTTTCAACTCGGCATCTGACTCCCAAGTCTTTATTAGTAAAATCATAAGATTAAGGTTTAGTTTGCACAGGGTCACGTGTATCTCAGGCTGGCCTCAAATTTTATAGTCAAGGGTGACTTGAACTTCTGAGTTTCCTGCCTCTACCTTCTATTTGCTGAGATTTCAGGCATGCATATAACATCACACCCAGTTTTATGGGCTTCCTATGTGCTGGGCAAGCACTCCACCTATTGAGCTACCCTCTAGGCCTCAGACAGCTTTTGAAATAAAGACCTTCGAAGCTCTCCTGCTGGCAGGGGCACAGTTCATCCACCTTGAGAGTGCAGAGGCTGAAGGAAAACAGGCTCTTCCACCACAGCCAAGGGTGAGAACAAGGCGAGAAGTGTCTTGTAAGATAGCACCAGGTGCCTCCTGGGGAGCATGCCTTTCCAGCACCCCAGCGGAGAGCCCCAAAGACCCAAGAGTTAGAGAAAGACCACACCCTGAACTTGGAGTAGCTAGAGATTACTGACACCTTACCTAGACTGCAAACACCACATGCACGCACCACTCTGCACCCCCGGCTAGAGGGACAAGATCTGGTTCTAGTCACTTCAGCTCCATTGCAGGCAACACCCTGAGCAACCTATTTTCTTCTCTGCCCTGATACAAGGGGTGGCGCGGAGGGGCACACCCAAAACCACTGGATCTGACACTTTTTAAAAACACCTCTGAGAGTCCAGCCGCTGACCCTGAGAGACACTGCTGACCTCATGATATGTGGATCTATAAGAGAGGCTCACTAGTCGCCCAAGTCCACACAGGCTAGTTTTCTGGAATTCAAGCAAGGCCTAGTAGGGTCTGTGTGACTTCTCTGGGCCCCTCTAGAACTATCATTATGCCGGAAGACTTGACATTTAGTCTGCTTTCCATAAGGCTAACCCACATTGGGGCAACCAGTATGCAATGTAGGCAGAATTGAAGGCTCAGGACTAGGACAACCTGTGACCAGCAGGGGTTGCTCTCTCCCTTCACAAGGTTTCCCACAGTGGCCTGGTACAGAAATAACACTGAGAATTCTTTCTACTAATGGCCTAGTCAGGCTCTGAGTCAGCCAGTGTGTCTTAGGTGGGCCTATACGTTAGGCACTGTTCTAAATGTTGCCCAGGCATTACCCACTTCAATTCTCCCAACAGCCTTTGACCCGGGCCCTATTATCTACTCCCAGGGATCAGAAAGCTGAGTCATTGATAGGGTGTGTGCTCTCATTGGAAGGCTGAAATTCAAATCGAAGCAGCCTCTTTTAGTCTGGAAGGCTGTGGGACCCCACAAGAGGGAGCCATATTGGGAGAGGGAACACAGTATGTGCTGGAACATAGCAGACACTTGGTAAATGTCCCCCCAGTGCCCTGGGTCCCAAAGGCTGCAGAAGAGAAGGCACAGCGCCCTAGTGCACAAGTCAGTACATGCGGGGTCTAACTTGGTTGGCAAACCGACTTGCCATGAGACTCCTCCCCGGGACCTTACTTTCCCCAGAGCAGAATTCGATGCTCACGGAGGGCCTTTCCAGGATCTGAGAGCCCTCCCAGCTCTGACAGGCTCTAGATCTCCAGGTGAGTCTCAGCAACACTAGAAGTTGCAGTTACAGGAAGTGGAAGGAAGCCCCGCATTCATACAAAGCCAATTACCTGCACCGGCTTTGGTAGCCTGAGCCAGAGTCCAGGGCAAGTGTCCTCAGTAAGCTGGGAGGTACAGACCCTTGCAAGACCAGTCAGTGCTGGTCTCTACTCCCACATTTCCACATACACTCTACACACTCATATGGGAAGCATTTAATTTACACTTGTTAGTGTGAAAACTGGCACGATCTCTTTAAAGCATTATGAGCCAGAATTTGCATTTCTAGAATTTACAGACTCACACAGGGCAACCAAGGCCTGCAGCACTGTGAGTGACAATGGAGCAGTCGACAACGGATGTCCATCAGTCAGCAGGGGAATGGTTACATGATGGCACATCCTTACCTGGAAGTACCACACGGCCACCCAGGAGGAGGCAGAGCGCCACACCCTCATCTGAAGGCTTTCCAGGACATGCTGCTCTGAGGGAGAAAGGTGCAGAGCAGTTTATAACGTAGGCTCTGCTGGTTTTGTGGTTTGAGGAAAAAAAAAGGTGAAGAGGAAAGTCATGTAACAGATCAGTAACCATGGTTACCTCTGGGGAAGGCAATTGTGAGAGGGCTAGGAAGGTTTTGCTTTTAACTGTCCACGCTTCTGTTTCCTGCTTGAGTTTTTCTCCTCTGTGTGCTATCGCCGTGAAAACGTTTGCGTGTAATTTTAAGGTTTAAAACAGAAATAGAACCAAGCCTAACGCCACTGTCCAGGCAGGAAGGGTGAAGGCCCGGCGAGACCTCGCACTCCAGGCTCTCTGCAGAAGCCATGTTCTGGCGCTCAGGGACCCTGACTGAGCTGGAACTGACAGCGCAACCCTCACCTCAACCCTCACTGTGCGACAACCTGACAGCAGCCCAAGGCCACAGTCCTCACCAGAGAAAGTTCATCCACTTCAGACACCGGGGACAGAAGCCTCTCCAGGGCGGGGCTGGGGGGCGCAGATAAGGGGGCAGGTGAAGCTGGGTCACAGGATGGTGTGTCTCCTTCATCCAGCCCCGGGAAGGCAGCCAGCCCCACATCGTCTTCGGGGATGTCATCCAGGGTCTTGGTGAGCGCAGCCAAGAGAGCTTCATTCTCACTATCAATCTGGATGGAAGAGACNGGGGGGTAGAGGAGAAGGTTAGTCACTGTGGGAGACCCAGCTGTTCTGTGTACCCCGATGAACCACCACTGCCTTCTTGCCACCCCCCACCCCCCACCCCTTAACCCACCAAATCTGTTCCATATTCCTGGAACACCACAAACACAGTAAATAGGTTGTCAACTCCGAGAACCACAGACTTTGATAAGCAGGCTATGGGAAGGGCCTTGCCTGGAGTCTCAGTCCTGGGCTGGGCTGCTCATTGAGCTGTGACCTGTGCAGAAGGCAGCCTACCTGAAAATACCTGCCTCTTCTGTCAGAGACTCGGGTCCTCTCCATCATTGGCAGCAGGGTCTCAGCCCCTTGACCCTCGAGGCCTGGACTGGGTAGAGACTGGACACCCCAGAGCTCAACTGTAAATGTCATAACTACAGCATTGGAAGCCTGCTTGGGCTTTCAATGGGGTCCTGGGGCTTTTCTCTTGGCTTGCTCAGGGAGAGGCCTGGGTGCTGGGCTTTGAAGCTGCTGACTCACAGAGACCACACTTACCAACTGTGGGCTCTTGGGCAACTTAGTCCTCACCTGCCACACAGATACCAGACAGGACTTACTCCGAGGAGTTCTTATTGAGGAGTGGGGGGTGTGGGGGAGCTGGTGGGGGGGTGGTCACAGGTAAGGTGCTTAGAGAGCAGTGCCTGACACAAAGCAAGCACGTATCCTTGCTATGCTATACCTGCTAACTATACCGCCACCTATTGTTGGTTTTCTTATGAATGCCCGGCCTTATCTTGGCTTATTTTGTTTTTGTTTTTAGAGATAGGTTTTCTCTGTGTAGCTTTGGAGCCTGTTCTGGAACTAGCTCTTATAGACCAGGCT
>LOJH01000322.1:736-60635 GCA_001685095.1 Ellobius talpinus | reverse complement strand
CTCTCTCTCTCTCTCTCTCTCTCTCTCTCTCTCTCTCTCTCCCTCCTTCTCTCTGTGTGCACATGCATGTGTAGGCCAGAGGACAGCTTCAAGTGTTGTATTCTCCAGTGCCATCCACCTAATTTTTTTAAAATTTTTGTTATAATATCTTTTTTTGTTATTGTGTTTCTTTTTGGGGGGTCTCAAGTATATATATGTACAGTATGTATTTTCACATGCATGGGTTTACATGTATGTGTGTGTGAGTGTGTGAGTGTATGTAGGACCACAACTGATGTTGGGAGTCTTCCTGGACCACTCTCCATATTATTCATTGAGGCAAGGTCTTCGGTTGACCTTGGAACTCATCAGTAGCACTAGTCTGTCTAACCAGCTTGCTCTTCAGGTCCCCTGTCCATGTTGAGAACACTGAACTCCCCACATGACATTTAAGTTGATCATGGGGATGAGACATTTAGTGTGCATTCTTGTGCGGCAAGTGCTATAAGCACAATCTCCCCAGTCTCTGCCTTGTTCTCTGATGTAGGGTCTCACTGGCTTTCAACTCATGACGTAGGCTAAGTTGGCTGGTGTGCTTGGTGGTTTTGTGTGTCAACTTGACCCAAGCTAGAGTCATCAGAGAGGAAGGAGCCTCAGCTGAGGAAATGCCTCCATGAGAGCCAGTTGTAAGGCATTTTCTCATTTAGCAATCAACGGGGGAGGTCCCAGTCCACGGTGGGTGATGCCATCCCTAGGCTGCTGGTCCTGGGTTCTATAAGAAAACTGGGTTGAGCAAACCCCAAGAAGCAAGCCCCAGGCACCTCTATGGCCTCTGCATCAGCTCCTGCATCTAGGATCCTGCCCTATTTGAGTTCCTGTCCTATCTTTCTTCAGTGATGAAAAGCAATGTTGAAGTGTAAGCCAAATAAACCCTTTCCTCCCCAACTTACTCTTTGGTCATGGTGTTTCATCGCAGCAATAGAAGCCCTAACTAAGACGGCTCCAAGTGAACTTTGGGGGTTGACCTAGCTCCAGCTCTCACCTGACCTTTTCCCCCCTAATATGGGTGCTGGGAATGGACTTCAGATCCTTGTAATACAAGGCAAGAACTTTACAGATTGTTTTATCTCCCCAGTCCTCTACTTCATAAATGTCAATGTGAAAAAAATACAAACAAAACACTAGTTATCTGTTGGCTATGTAGATCAACAAATCCAAACTATAGGGTGCAAAACATCTTCCTCTCATACTTTAATCACGCTGTCTCGACACAATCTCTCCCAAGACCCTGGGTAAATCTTTCCATGATGCAGGAGCCCCTAAAGCAAGGAGCTTATTTTTAAAATGATACATTTTGGGGAATTTCATACATGAACATAATGTGTTTAGACCATATCCGTCTTCCAGTCTCCCCCTCTAACTCTCCCCTGGAACACATTGCCAACCTATATTCAATGTTTTCTTTCTTATCCTGTTCTTAGCCCCTCCTCGTATCCTCCTCCCTCTTCCTCCTCTTTATCGTCTTCCTTTATAACCCATGAAGTTCACTTAATGCCTTATATATGTACATGGATGTAGGGCCATCTACTGGAGCATGGGAGACCTACCATGGACCAAACCACTGAAGAAAATGGACTTTCCCCCCTCAAGCAGTTATAGACTGCCATGAGCTCCTCAATCAAGGGCGGGGCCTTCCCAGTTCACACTGAAGTGTTGACTGGCCTGATCTTGCAACCTTAGGTGTTATACGTTCATGAGGGCAATAGCCCTGCCATGTTCAGAAGACAGCATTTCACAGCAGTCAACCTCTGGCTTTTGCAATCTTTTTGTTCCTGCTTTTGTCCCTTGAGCCTTTGTGGAGGAGGCGATGTAATATGATGTCCCAGTTAGGGCTGAGAGCCTATTTCTTAATGCTTTAAGTAAACAGGTATTTGCTTAAATATGTGCTCTGGGAACCCAGGGGACTTCTGATCTCTGTAGAAGCCCAGCATAGTGGCTTAAATATGTGCTCTGGGAACCAGGGGACTTCTGATCTCTGTAGAAGCCCAGCCTAGTGGCTTATTACACTGTCTCCCTCCGCTGTGCCGTGTCCTATCCGGGTATCTCGAAGGGCTCTTCATGTTAAGCTATTCTGTGAGCCTCACTTTCCTTCTCCATCCTCCGAGTCTTGTACCATTTCCTCAAGAGAGGCTTTCAAAGATTCATACCACCCAAGACCTCTCCTCTCCATCTGTATCCTTTCCTCCTTTGTACAATAGTCTCTACTTAGGAGGACACTGGGGCTAGAGCGGGGAGTCTGGTACAAGCAGATCTCCCTGAAGTGGAGAAGGATGCTAAGAAATATGTGTGTGTGTGTGTGGGGGGTGTAAAGAACCTAGTCAGGAGCAACTGTGACGCACCAGGAGAGAGCAGCCGAAGGTGAGGATCCACAATGTAGGTGACTTTGCAGACTTCCTTGGAAAAGTCCAGTTTAGCTGAGTTGAGAGATGGGAAGAAACAGCACTGGGTGGGAGCCCAGGTGGGAAGAACCAGGTGCAGAGTGGAAGCAAGAGGTGGCAAGTACGGAACATCCCAGAGAGCAGCATGGCTAACACGAGCAGCTGGAGAGGTAGGCAAGAGTCACCGGGCATGAAGGAGTTTGAGATTCACTCTAAGAGAAAGGTTGGGAGCAACTGGGTGCCTTTAATTAGGGGAGGGCTCAAATGATTCTTGCCTTTTCAAAAGATTCCCCAGCTGAGGTTAGAGGAAATGGGGTAGCAGGCCAAGGTGATCTTGGCAATGAGCATGACCAGCGCGTGCTCACAATGCATGGATGGGTTGTTAAGCGAAGGGCTGTTTTTCTCTTACCCCCTTGACATCTCCTTTATCTCCACAGCCTTCAAGTAGTTCTAGAATTTTCATCTTCCACAAAAAGGGAAGGATCAAACTTACACTGCCCCAAAAGAGGCTATCCAAATCACCAATACATGTACTCACAGGAAATCCATTCCATTTTTGTAACCTCGGAATTGCCATCATAAACCACTAGCTCACTTAACAGAATGTCAGAGCTTTAAAGAGTGGAAATACTTAGCTTTGCCAAGCAGAAGGATAGGGACGTTGACACACAATTGGTGAGGTTGAAATGTCACAAAAAGCTGGCAGCATCTCCCAAAAATAAGCACATCTTTGCCCTGTGGCCCAACAACTGCACCAGAGAACATGTAAAAGTTAGTCACAGCAGCAGTCTTTATAACCCCCCAAAATGGAAAATGACATCGTGACCTGGATACATCCATTGTGGCATATTCATAGATCAGTATGGTACATAGCTGCCATGAAATGAACCACAGCTATCTCAGCAATATAATGACTACGTGTGAGTGGACATGTCCTGTGAGCGTGATTATGAAGACAGAATAGGAAAGTCTAAGCAAAGAAATCCCACAAATCACAATCCCAGAGAACCTAGACAACAATGAGGACCCCAAGAGAGATATATGTAGATCTAATCTACATGGGTAGTAGAAAAAGACAAGATCTCCTGGGTAAATTGGGAGCATGGGGACCTTGGGAGAGGGTTGAAGGGGAGGGGAGAGGCAGGGAGGGGAGCAGAGAAAAATGTAGAGCTCAACAAAAATCAATAATAAAAAAAGGAATAGGAAAGTCTCTCTACACATTGGGAATGAGGATGGTGGTTGCCCTTGGCAAGTGAGTAGAGGCTCATGGGCCAGGGGCTTGTCAGGGATGGTTAGGGGCTTTCTATTCCTGACTTTGTGTGTGTGTTGTGAATGAGTTCACCCTGGGGTAAAATACAGAGCTGCCTTTTAGGATTTCTTCTCTTCTGTATGTTTGTTCTAAAGGAAAAAGAGAAGGCTCAAGGTCCCGGAACTCTGGTCCTTGGTTTGTACTTCTGGCAGGGGTGACTTGAGGGTTGAACTTGGCTAAAGCTTTCTCTCTGATCTTTCTCGTGTGTCATTTTCCCCCCCTCACTTTTCCCACATTGCCACGCTGGGGGACACTATTTAACAGAGTTCTTATGCTAGGTGGTGAGGGGCTCTATTTGGAGGGAATCTTACTTCTCTTTTGACCTTGGCTGTGGAGGTGTAGTCTTTTCTAGACTGGCTCTCTTCATGCCCGTTGTATAACCAAAGGGTGGGAACTATATAAACTGCTCAAATAGTCCCCACCCCAGAGATCCTGAACACCACCCCCGCAACCCAAGTTTTAAATGCTAGGAGGCTTCCTCTTTACTTGGCACATTTGAAAATTGTCTATAATTCTTGCATGAAATATATGTGTAGTTTTGCAACACTGAGTATAACAAAAACATTGTCTAAAATCATAGCCTTTCTATTCTGATTGACCTGTGTATCTTTGGGTAAATTAGCTAATCCTTTGTGCTTTTGTGGGGGTAGGTAGATGGGGGAATGTTGAGGCAGGGTCTCATGCTGCCTAGGTTCGCCTTAAGCTCAGTGTGTGGTTTAGGCTGGCTTTGAACTCCTGTTTTTTGTAATTCTAAATCCCAGTCACTGGGATTAGACATGTGACCTACCACATCTAGCTCCCATACCTTTGGATCTTAACTTCTTCATCTATAGTGAGAATCACGGCAGGGTTCTCCCCATCCTTGCTCAGAGCCTTAAGTAAGGCAACTGAAGGATGACTCGGAGCTTGGAAGAGTTGGTCAATAGAGTTCTTGTATACCCACCAAGAGCAGGAAGGACTTGCTCCTGCAAACCTGAAGAGGTAAACAGTGAGTGTGCCCTCGGGAGAGCTGCTTCGCTGAGAACAACTGGCAATCATTCTGCCCTGCCCTCTCAGAAAAGCATTCCCACTATATCTTAGCCCCATAGAGAGGTCAACCTAGTTTGTGACAGACACAAACGAAGCAAGCAAAGGGACACATTTAATTTCTTTCAAACCCAGGTGATTATATAGTTGACAGGAGCCAGGGAGCGAGAAGAGTACTCCATGTCTTAGAGAATCTTGAAAAAAATGCTTTAACAAATATATAAGAATCATATATAATTGGCACACACTTTGTTTGAATGCAAACACTGCTGTTAAAGTGGTGCTTAAAAACAGTTTGTTGGCCTTCCCTCCATACAGGAGAAACATTCCTCTCGTTTACACCACTCGCTCGCTCAGCAAACCCTTATTTATCCTATGATGCAAGCATAATCTGCCCAACATCAGATCCCCAGTTAGTGGAGTGTGAATTAGTGGAATTCTGGGCAGCCTCTCAGCAGCCCACACCAACAGTGTCAAGTCACCTCTGCCCTGCCTTTCCCGCCTCTCCCTGCTGCTTCTGCTTCAGTGGGGCTTTCAAAGGAGATGGAAGAAGGTGGGCTCCAACACACGTTCTTAGGACATTTGAATAATTATTTATTGAGAAGCCACAGTCTCCCACACTTTTACAACTGTAGGCTTTTTATATAAGGCAAAAAGCAAGATGGATCCACTATTTTCCACAGAAAGAAACAGGTCTACAGCAGACCCCAGGGTCGCTCAGTTACAGATCAAAGTGCAATGTACATGACAGATATAAAAAACAGTGTGGAACAAAATAATTGAAATTATGGTTACAGTCTACTGGAGGAAATAGCCATATCTTATTATAAATACATTTATAGTCTAGGGTTGTCATTTCAATAGGCTTTGTTTTGTTTTGTGTTTTTTTTACATATACAGTTATTGAAACAGAAAAGCAAAATGTAACATTTACTAGGATAAACTTGGACAGAAGACATTTGGTCTGAACTTTGCTTGATGCTAAGTCCCAATCAGGTGGCCCCCTTGCCATGACAGTTAAAATAATGAATCCATTGATATGTAACTTTTTTTGGTGGGGGAAACTACATGAATAAATGCAGAGCTGGGTTTACCAGGACACAAGGGGTCCATTGCTTTCAGTTTTAGGGGATGAGAAAAGCTTAAGTTGGCTGTTGGAACCGTGCCATTTTTTTCCATCCCATAAAACAAGAACAAAACTGAAACCCAAATCAAGCAGTTCTAGGTTCTTAAATTAATTTATTCATGTACCCATTTAAATACCTGGTACCTACATACATGAAACAGAGACATGGAAATGCCCAGCATGATAGCTCCCATGGCCACTTTCCATCAGTGCATACGTAGTACAGGGTGAAGCATTTTGTTCTGCTAACAACAGGGACACACCTAGCAGCTGAACTATGTATCCTCTCCATGAACAGGGTTTAAGAATGGTGTTCCATATTGCTTGTAAACATATAGACACGGAAACCAGGAAACCATGGATCTGAAGGTGGTCATTTGTTAATCTTGGTACCACATAGCTAAAATGGTAAGTGTCTTGGTAAACATCTCATGGGGGTGATAGTTGACAGAAAATTCCCTAATGGAGTTAACTAACAGACTAAGGACATGCATTGATTACAGGACTCCACCTCAGGGGACTCTTCGAACCGGAGAATGGTCTAATCGTCCTCTTCATCTTCCTCATCGCTGTCCTTCATGCTGATGCCCTGTAAGCCCCCACCCTCGCTCACTGACGCTGTAGCTTCCTCCACAGTGAGGCGGTTTCGGATGGTCTCATAGGTCTTGCTGTTTAAGGTAGAATCCAGGACGCCTTGCAATCGGAAATCTCTATAGGTTTTCTACAGGGAGAAAAGATAAAGTGGTGAGGAAGATCTCATTACCAAGGTGAGGAGCGAGAGGGTGCAAAGCAGGCACAAGGGTAAGAGTCATGACTTTAGTTAGGTGTCACTTTTTATGAACTCGAAAAAGTAAAAAGTCATTCCGTTCAGCTTTTACTTGGGCTGAGAACCGAGACTCAACTGAATGACAGAAAACGAGAAACTGTGACAGGATAAACTATATTAGATGAGACAAAGCAAAGAACATAAGCTTGTGTTTATTCAGATCCACAAAGGGAAATGTTTCCTAGCTGTTTCCCCCTCCCTCGGTCTGGATCTTTCCCTTAGGTTATTATAACAATGTGATCGGCAGTATAAGGGGCTCGAACATATACATAATGAAGGTGGCAATTGATTATGGCATTTTGTGATTTCTGTTGCAATATGGTCCTTGGAGTTTTTGCCTGTTATAATTGCATGAGCCACGTCTCTCTCTCTCATTCACAAGACAGACATATGCATCTTGGTATATGAAACCTATCACGGGCAGCCACAGTGATGGGCAAGATGGAGCGCTAATGCCTCATCAATATGTTGCAGGCGTGTGACTCATGCCTCGTCTCCCTGGGAAAGATGTATCCATTTTGTTCACAACTTTATGTTCTCAGGGAAGAAATCTGGCACCTTTTCAAGAACAATGGTTGATGTTGCTGTACTACAAGCTCCTTTGTTCCTTAATACAATTTCTCTTGGATTTCCTTAGGTATCCCAAGGACTGTTTCCCAGGACCCCTTTGGTGTTAATTGAACATGACCAGAAGCATCGGACTATTATCTAGTTTATATATATATATAATATATATTACATATATATACATTAAAAAGTGTTTTCTTTCTAACTGAATTTTCTCATTACACTGCAGAACATTTCAGCTACTAATTCTCTCCTTCGTTTTACCTGTTCCTGCAGAAAACTTGAGACACGGTCAAGAGGGAGAGTGGCAATGTGTTCCAATATGACTCCCACATTATTTGTGTCTTTAATAGCATGTCTAGTGCGGCAATGGTACCAATAATCCCAAGGTTAACACACATTCTAGGTCACAGGTTGTACTGACTACAGAGTTAATCAGTGAGGGCAGGTTGGTTTTGGGAAGCCCCAGTCATGTGACATTATGGGCAGGATGACCACATGCCCCTTTGTGGCTGATTTATTCACCACACCTTCTCTCTCTTTATAAGTCACCTGGTTTAGATATCGATATTTTATGGCGCTAGGGAAATTCTCCTGAGAAGACAGAACAGTTAGGTAGCTTTTCATGTGATGGGATGGATAGGAGACTGATTAGATGTTAGGTCCAGAGAAGATTAAGTAGCCAAATGACTTACTATGCCTTCTGAACTTTTCAGTTAGTTGTTCTGTGGTCACTGAAAATAACATAATTGTTGCCAGACTATGGCAGGAGAAGTAGAAGTTAAAACGCTCGAGTAGTCTCTTCTTCATTCAAATTCCAGAGCAGTGTGTATCCTGCTTAGCTGCCTAATGGTAGAAATGATGGCTATTCAGATCTGAATCCTTCACTTGCTAATATGAAGGAGCTCACCTTTACCTAGCGATGGGTGAACGAACACACGCTTTCTGCATGAGGAATGGATGGATGAATGAAGGGACTCTGTCTTTCGAGGCAGGAAAGAGGTCGAGGACCCTTGGAAATTTGAGAAAGAACACTCTGGGTGTGTCCCTGAACTGGAGGTGGGGGATTCTGTCTCAGTCTCCTTGTTAAGTAGAAATTCTGGAGAAAGTAAGAGATTCCTATCCAGTGACATTTCTGTGTTCCTCTGTAGTTCACGACTGTGTATATGTTTGTTTTTGGCAGATGGCAAAAATTAAGCCGCCTCTCTGGCATATTATTATCTTAATAAGATACTCCTAATTTTTGACAAGGATTTGGAAATATCAGTTTGGGGAAGATAATTGGAAAATCCTCAATTACGGTATGTTCTTTTCATGTCTACCTGATCAGGTAAGGGTCAAATAGAAATTATCTTCTATACTCTATACTACACACACACACACACACACACACACACACACACACACACACAAAACAAAAAGAAAGAAAGAAAGAAAGAAAAATAGTTACACCAAGGAAAGAAACTCAGAGGATCTGGCAAAGCTTAGTGAACTTGCCTTAAGGAACTGACTTCAAAATATTGAGAAAATTAAGCTGAGGACACCATTCAAGTGCATATATTTCTTTTGCAACAGCTGCAGTTACATCCTGGCTGCAACCTTCTCCAGGGCAGAGGCTTTGTGAGATGCAATGCAGATGATAATAACTCCTTAATTACACACAATGGAACTGGAACTGGGCTTTAGTCCGCACTGAGGTAGAAGAGCACCTTCAGAGGGATGGGGCTAATCCAAAGGAGACCAAGAAACAGGGCAGGGGGAAATTTTTGGCAAACTTCTAAGAAAATTCAGCTACGCTTATTACTAAAATATTTTAATGGAGATTTTTGCGCATTGAATCGGAGTTTTGCATACAAATGTTTAAAAAAAAACCCCTCTATGGTGAAGCACCAAATGGAAACTGAAATGATCAAAAAACGTATTTACCCCCTTCTGTGATCTTATTATTTCATGTAAACCACTTCGATTTCACGCTGAAATAATTATCATTAGTCCATGGCACACACAGAAGAACAGGGGAACAGAGCCACTTCCAGGGTGTGTTATCTCACCCTCGTGATCCTGTACATTTGATTGTGTGCGCACACTGTCAGAGAAACCACTCCAATTAACTATGAGAACAATATTGATTTGCATTCCGATAAAGATCACAGAACACATTTAGAAATAGCTGGGGGTAAATATTTCCACTAAATTAATTGGGGCAAAATTTTATTTAATGAAACCCTAAAAGAAATTGGTAATTTATGCAATTCACATAATGGTGCCCAAAGCAAGATTTTAAAGGTGCCATGCCACTGCCAGGGCGCCAGAGTCTCAGTGACATTTTGTGTATGGCAAATATATACAATATTTTTTTCTATATAGACAATGATATCAATGCCCACTCCCCCCACCTTTTTTTTTTTTAACTAAGCTGCCTTTGATGTCTCAGTAAGAAATTAAGCATGCGCCACACAGGCACTCCATAGGCCTTCCCTGCATGCAATGCTGTCTGTTGTGTATATAAGCAGGTACTATCTGTGCAGGGAAGTCCTGCCTTTCAGCCGGCTGCTGGCAAAGAAGGCGGCTTTGCTCTTTTACCTTCACCATCCTAATGAGTGTTTTCAGCTGGTAAATGTGAAGCTGTAGGTCCATCCGGTCGGTCAGCCAGGTGCAGATGACATTCATGGAGCTGTTGTACCATTGCTGAAAGAGAGACAAAAGTTCTCCAGGCAACAAGTCATGGAGGGGCAACAGCTCAGGGAGGGAATGGGTCACATCTGCACACCTGCTCTGCTCCAGAGGAAACAAGATGGTTAAACAGAATAGGAAGGCACAGAAGACCATGATCGTCAAGTCACACAAATGAGGTGCTGGTTCAGTCTAGACCAGGGCAGTGTGGACTGGAGATTGAACCTGGGACCTTCTGACTACCCACAGCACATCCGTGATGCATTCCTGAAGACTGTTTCTGGTGCTCTTGGCTCTCGTCTGAATTGGTCCATTTCACTCAGGAGTGATTGAAGGCTTTGCTCATTTCCCAATGCCATTGTCTTCAGGGGCAGAAGAGGGACAGGGGTGCCCTGATTGGTACTTACCTTCGGAAATGGCCCCAGCATGTGCAATTCTGAGAACCAGGTGGGAAGCCTGGGAAATTGAGGGGTGGGTTTTACCACCGTTTGCCTAACTGAGGCATTAGTAATCTGGACAGCAAACGAGGATTTCTCTTTAAGGGCCAAACTGTTCTGGGCAGTGTTTATGTGCCCTGCATTAGCTGTGCAATCTGTTTTAATCCTAGCACAAAAAATTATGGAATATGAGAAGGAAAAAAAACCTCTCTACAAATGAGCTCATTTCAAGCTGTTGAAATCATACTTCCCCTTATGGGGGTTAAATTTTGCTTCTTGTCTGTGAAAAATGCTCGAAGCTGTGTCACTTGAGACTGCCACCCCTGTGGTGCAGGAAGTCTCTGGTGCAGTATAATTTTGCAGTACGGCTCATATATTCATAAATCTCACTCAGAGACATATGAACAGTGTTATGAAGTGTCAGGAAGAAAAAAAATCTAATCTTTTAAACTTCACCAGGTTTCATTACGCTCCACCGCATATACCAAACAATTTACAAATAAAATGAAAAGGTGTGGATGGACCTATAGATTTATTTATCCAACGTCTACATGAACTGGGCACAGAAGAAAAGAGAGGAGTCAGGGAACTGAGGCGATGCACACACTCACACTAGCCCGCACACACAGGCACACACATCACACACCGTGGGGATTCGAAAAGCATAAATAAAAACATGTTTCTGATGGTAACTCCACCCTTTCTCACCTACAGATCATCCAAAATCAGTTTATGCCCAACACTCACAGCTTTTCTGAAGCCTTGTTTCTGACTTAATTTCTTTAAAAAAAATTAATTTGGGGTTTTACTTGCAAGGTAGAACTGCCAAGTCTCACCTTGCGAGAAACTACAGCGCAGTCGCAGCCATGGCGTACAGAAGCCCTCTTTGCATCTTGCCTATCTAGGCTCAGTCCCTATCCGAGCCAAGTGTGGCTCTCTTTGGAGCCTAGCCGCAACAGGGACCAAGCTACCCCGATGAGGGGAGGCAGCGCAGCCGCCTCACAGCCAGCTCCTGCTCTTTTAAAGATCACGGAGGAGAAACTGTCAGTTGTGGGAACCGTCTGTCCCTCCCCAGGGAGCAGGCGGCTGGGGGTGGGGGTTTCCTGTCGAGATGGGCAGTTCACTCTCTGGGAGAGTGTGTGATCGTTAGGGGTCAAGCCACTTCAGGCGTGGACAGGTTTTCCCCTCTAGGGGTGAGAACATTTTTTTTTTCTGAAACTTTTTTTTAGGGAGGGGTAGTGGTGGTTGTGTGTGGAGGGTGTTTTTGGCACCTCCTGTTTCGGGATTCTGCTGCGTTTGCTGCTACTACATCTGGGTTTATTAGGAGGCCCTGGGGACAGGAGAAGCCTTGGATCACAGGGTGAGCATGCAGCTTCATGATGCCTGGGCAATTAGGGGCTCTCCTGGGTTTACCTAGGCCTTCAATTTAAATTTACTTGCTGTATCTGGCATGCACTCCACTTTATCCAGAAATAATTTCTCCTTATGTTTGTTCTCCCAGGGGGTTGGAAGGTGACCTTCAAGAAGTTCATGTGACTACATGGCCAAACATACATGCTCATAACCTTGTGATGGATACACGCCTGGGACACAAAAGAGTGTGGCACTCTGGCTTCTAGGCAGAGGTGGCATTTTGCTTTGGCTGTGACAACAGGCAAACCAGTGCTGGCTTCTATCACTGCCAGCAAGCCTGGTGCAACATGCCTTTTTCTCTTTACTGAGAGACGCGCCACCTTTCAGGAAAAAAAATATATATAGCACACCCCCCTTCCATTTTACATAGGCAGTTCTCACTCTTGAATATGGCTTTTAAATCGCACAATAAATAAATAAAAATTAAAAATACAAATTAAAAGGTAGGCTGCTGTCAACAGCCTTGCACTGCCGGAGAAGGCCAGAGAGGGAGGGGGAAGCACACACAGGAGAGAGAGAGAGAGCAAGGCAACTGAGCACACTGCCACCCCAGGAGCAAGAACGCCCTGGAACATCCGAGCCTCTCCTGAATCGCACATCTAGCAGGAGAAGTGTAAAGCATGGATGGTGCCCCACTGGCTACACACTCAAAGAGGCAAAAGGGAGAAAGCGAGTCCTTTCCAAACCTTATGCTCAGCAGAGGGAATTGAAGGCGCTTTAAGATGCCATGCAGCCAGTTCTAACTCGGTTTTCCAGCAAGGGCGTCGAAAGGCATTTAGATGTTGGAGAAAGAAGTAGGCATTGCCTTCTAGAACTTTACAGTGTTAGAGGTGACAGCCATATTCACAGTATCCATCGGAAAGGAGGAAACAAAGGCCCAGAGAGGGTTAGCGACTTATTCAAGAACACACAGGAAGTGTGTCTCCAACGTGGTCACTGGACTAAGACAGGTGATCACCTGCAGTCTCCCCCTGTTCCGGGTACAGGCGTGTGCTGGTCAGCAGAGCCAATCTGTGACCCCTCTCCCCAACTCTCTAACTGGAGGTAGCCCATGGGTTACTAGAAGCAGGCCCCAGAGGAAGGCTTCTCCCCACAGAACCCAGCCAGAACCACGAACGGCGACTGTCTCCATTTCCCAGCGCCTAACCAGACCGCATGGCAGCTCTTGGGGGAGTCACGTTCGCTGTGTTTGATGTCAATGCTAAGGCGGCAGATTTGTTATGATTCTTTGAAAGAGGGAATTCCTAAAACAGCTGAAGTTCTCCCCATTTTTGTGCTGTCTTTCTCAGACAGGTCTCTTCTGGAGCTATTTCAACACCTGAGCACACAATGTTTGGTAACGTGTGCTTTCGCTCCGAGAAAGGAGAAGCAGGAGCCGACAACACTCGTTGGATAGTTTGAATATAGTCATGATTTGCTCGCCGTTAGTTTAGGGCTACTGATCTGAAACTTCCAAACAAGGCAACTTTATAAGAAAACACCACAGGAGTAAAACTGCCAGTGGACTGGGCTCTTTTAACATACACCCATGGTGGTCATTCTGGGAATGCTGGAACATAAAGAAGGCTCATCTCACTGGCCTAGGGCTTCAGAGCCCCTGGAGGGTTGAATAACTGCTGCTGAATCTAAGGTTGTGTTTAGAAAGTAGCTAGAAGGCCAGGGAACAGCACTTGCCTCCTCTCCCTTCTTTCCTTTTACCACCAAGCTACATCCTCAACCTTTTTTTGGTTTAGACTGTTTTTATTTTGAGACAGGGTCTCACTAAACTGACCAGGCTGATCTTCAACTCAGTCCATAGCTCAGGCAGGCTCTGAACTTGTAATCTTGTATCTGGTCTCCGAGAAACCAGGACCACATGCCTGTACCACCCAGCTTGGCCCTTTCTCTCCCCCAACCATCTTTTGCATCATCACCACTCAGTTTGGTTCTGTTTAACCTTAAAATCTCATGTGCAAGCAATCTTCCCACTTCAGCCTCCCAAACGCTGGGATACAGGCATGCGTGATGGTACTACCCAGCTTCCTTCTTGCTTTCTAGTAGGCAATATTTAAAAGTGTTGGTCCTTATACACATCACAGCTTGTGACTTTTGCCCTTAGAGAATCAGTTTACTGATGAAAATGGGGATTCATTTGCCTTTTATAGGAGTCTTTCGATGAGCCAACAAAAGAAAGCTGGTGAAGGCCTCATGCCTGTACTTACTATACAGAGAAGCTGATATTACCATCATCATTGCCTTTGCCCCAGCCACCACCACTACCAACAATTATTATCCCTCATCTCTCACTGTTTTATCTCTGCCTCTCAATCTAAAATATGACAAATACCGAGGTGGGTGGTGGGAAAGCCATGTGGTGGAAGAAATGGCCCCCACAGGGAGATCCTGAAAATGTGCACACGAGTCCGAAGAGACACAGGGGTAGCTCTTAGCAATGGGATTCCATTTAAACTCAGGAAACTACGTTGGGTTCACAAACATTTTAAGCTGATGTTAATTTCTATCGAAGCATTGGGTTAAAATGGCCCTCGGAATGAGTGATTTTTCAAACCTCGCAGGCGTAAGTTCAGTAGCAGCCTATTTGGTCACGTGTTAGCTGGATAGCCTCAAACACACTGCTTCACTCTGTGACTTCCAGCCTTCTCTTGGGGTCAACGGCAGCACCAACTTCATAAGGTTGCTGTGAGCATTAGGAGGTGATTTTTGTATAGGTGCCTACCAGCCCGAGTGCCTCACAAGAAGCATTCAAGGAAACAGCTTTCACTCACAGATACTTTCAAAGTCTAGCACAAAGTTATTGTCTTGATCCATTTCTAGCAGAAACTTGGTCGCTGATACTCAGATTTCTGAGGCCACATAGTCTGTTCTCAAGCACACTGACTTCTGGAGGGGAATTCTAACATTCAGCCTGTACCGCTATAATATGGTTTGTTATGACCAGGACCGGGATGAGGCAGTGGAGAACATCATGAGAGACCAGGACCACACACAAACATCATTGAAAAATCTGATATTCATCAAGGATTTTCGGACCTTAATTTTAATTTTTTGAATGTCTCAAATATTAAAATGTAATTTTAAAATTTAACAATTGTAAAAATTGAAAAAATATAAGTTAAAAAATATTAAAGCCAATGATAGTTGTTCCCCCTCACTAAACTCTGCAATGAAGAAGTGACTCCTGAATCTCTGTCTAGGTCTCTCCTCTGGTTTTGCTGCTGGCTGGCTGGAAGCCTCATGCCCTGGAAACCTGAAGTGTTGATAGGTAAGACAAATAATTAACGCCTGACAAGGTAGGGCTGCCAGAAACTGGGCTCCACTCAGAGATGGCTAACCCCAGTGAGCAGCACAGCCTGGCGCCAGAGCGCTTTCTGATGAGGTTCTATTTTCTGTCACTATTAACTACCACTCAGGTTTTTTATTTTGAGACAGAGTCTCCTCATATACCTCTGGCTGTCCTGAACTTGCTAGATCAGGCTAGCCTCTTTTTTTCTGCAACCATCCTCCTGCCTTTGCCTCCTGATACTGAGATACTGGTATGGAAGAACCACCATGCCCAGCTGTAAGTCCTAATTGTGGTCCCAGCACTTTGGAATTAATCTGATGTCCTCCACAGACTTTGTTGTTAGGGATACATTGGTTTTTGGAATGAGCCACGTGTCACAGATGAGCGGCAGCCGAAGCTGGGCACAGAGGCCTAAAGAGTATTTACGTATTCACATAACGCAAAAATCATTTACCTCAACTGATAAACACCTTAACAGACCAGATGATTCTGACTTAGAGATACTTGTCTTTAGTGCCTGTTCCCCCAAAAGTACTGTTTTGTGCAGAATAATGATACACAACCCTAGGCATGCAATAGATATTCTCAGGTGCGTGCACAGAGTTAGTCAAAACAATTAACTCTTTATGGAACACTGATCTGTACATATGTTTTATGTACAGATTCTACATAAAACATACTACAAGCATGATACAGTTTAATTGTTGAATTAAACAACTATACAGAGCTCCATTTTGTATATTTTAAAAAAGGGACATACATACTAGTATGTATGCATACTAGTAAGTACTGAGGTAGTTTGAAGTTTTTTTTGTTTTGTTTTGTATTCTTTTGGGTTTTCTAACCACCAAATCAATGGGGTGTTTTTATTCAGTTCCATTGTGTTAAGAAGGCAAGGATTGGCTCCGCACAATCAGTGTTAGTTCTAGGTGTCTCAGCCAACCTGCTCAGTCCTGAAGCTCGCTCAGAAGTGTGCATCTAGGGCAATGGTGTTCAGTCTGTTTCTACTGGAGCCCAGGCTTGTCTCAGAGTGCTAAAGAAGGCTCATTTGATGAGCTTAGAAAGTGGCTACACAGATAATGGGGACCTGGGGATATTGCCATGGAAAGCTCCTCAATGACTTGAAAGAATTGGTGGAAAGACCACCACTGCACACAGGAGAAGTGACTTGAAAAGGCTGGGTGCGATGAGCGATACCGTTTCTTAGCCAGAATGAACATAGCTTCCTTTCCCCCAGTATAGTTCGAGATACATTGGTAATTCCACGCTTGCTGGTGGGAGAAGTTTTGCACCAGGACAGTTTGTTTCGAAGGGGAAGACACAATGTCTTGAATTTCCTTAACAGTTTTATAGATGGAAAGGTTTTAACACTGACCAAACATTCGGCCTGGAGATGACTTATCCTAAGCTACAGAATCTTCAGTGAAAAGAGAGAACAAAACAGCGGAACTTTAGCCCGTCGGATGGACTCCATTCCTTCCCATGAACTCTAAGGCATCAACAGGAAGCTTGAGAGGAGAGTCCCTGTCAGCAAAGAAGTTCCAAACCTAGAGAAAGCAGCCCAGTTTAAAGCCAAGCTCCATGGCTGCAGCCCAGGCAGGCCCTGAACAGGTCCTCCTGCTCAGCTTCCCAAGCAGCTGGAGTTACAGGAACACACGACTAGGTCCAGCTTGCTTTTCTCTCTGAGGGAAATTTTACTGATGTATCTATCCTCTGCTTACTGTAGTGCCTGACTTTTATTAAAACACATGCACACATGTGTTCATACAGATGCATGTGCCACCCCGTGCCATAGTTGAGGATACTGTTTAGCTCAGTATCATAAAAAGTAAGCCAGAGAAATGATAGTATTCGGCCCAGGATTAATAGCCACATCTTCCCACATTTTCTTTGAATAAATACTTGTGATATTGTCAAATATATCCAGTATATTCCCAGTCTCAGTGGTAAGCATGGCTCTCGAGCGTGACCTCATTTCTTTAAGCATGTATATCCTTTGAAATTGGTCCACCTGAAGCATGCATGCAGAAAAGCAAACAACAAAAGGCCAGGGAGCTCAGAGCTGACCTGCCAGCAGGATGGTAGTTAAATTTTTCTCCACTCATTTTACCCTAAAGATGAAGGGAGGGAGACTCTGAAATAAAGTGGCCCAGGAGCCAGGAAGCCATGGAGTACACTCTCAAGTCTGCAAGGCCGCTCAACCTGGTGGCTAATGGGATACACTCTACTCTCCCCTTTGCAGCATGGCCAACTCAAGTTCATCTCTCTGTGCTTCAGTCTCCTCACCCAGGGAACAGAGACACAATAAAGCCTACTGAGTGCTGTTAGTGTAGGCAGTGCATTTTCAACAGTTCTAGGTACAGCCTAGGCTTGGGTTGTTTGTTCCTACATGAGCCATGCTGTCCCGCCCTGCTTCACACAGAGGACACCGAATCACCCTGAGTAGAAGCTGTTCCGAGCTGCTCTCTGGACAGCTTTCATTATTCTGGGAATGCCTGAGCAAACAGGTCATGTGCGCTAACCAACCTGTGCCTTTGGACTTAAGAGGCGCAGGGAATGCTAGGGGTTTTGAGCCTTTATCTGGAAAGTACCTTTCTCCAGCCAGGTGCAAGGGAAACCTGCTCAGCACCTCATGGATGGAAGGAACGACATTTTCTGTTGGCAGGGAGTCCGAAAGGAAGATGATAGCCGGCCACACCCCTGTGACTAAGCTCTTCACTGCGGCTTTTTTTTTTCTGAGACAAAAGTGAGTTATTATTAGTTAGAACAACAGCAAAAAAAATCCCACAGCCTTTCAAAATGGCTGTATTGAAATACTGTAATGAAATATTTTACACTGAGGTTTCGATGCATATTTATTCCTTACAATTTGGGTAATTTAAGAACCTGTAAAACGTATCATCCAGGCTTTCTTTAAATTCTACCAAAGGCCCCATGGCTTTGTTAAGCCACAGTCCAGTGGGCTGCTCAGGTCAAGCAGTCCCAGGGATTGGGTGTTATTCAGTGTCCTGATCAAAGATTCAAGGGTCTGAGAAAGAAACCTGGCTTATGCAAGCCATCTCTACCGAGTGGGCAGAACACGAAAAGACTGCACGGAGTTCATAGCAAGTTTTTGGATTTGTCAAAGCTCCCCAAAAGCTAAATCAACACATTCTAAAAGGGCATATCATCCAAACGCTTGAAGGAGTGGGACACTGTTGAAGGATGCAATCTTCTGCCTCACTTGAGTGTTGCTATAATTCAGGATCCAATCCTCCCCAACAACTGCTCTCAGAATGGGTATTTCCCAGCCTTGGCTTCGGGACGCTTTGCTAAAAGCATCAAGCTATAATCAGACACCCAAGTTAGAGGTTACAGACCAGCAGAATGACCTCAGATGCTCAGTGTCCTTTGTAACTGAAGGTGGGCTGTGGTTTCCACTCGACACTCCTGCAATTCTTCGGATGAATAAAAGCCTGCCTCAGGACACCCTTATAATGATTATGGAGGCGCTTTGAGGTAGCTGGGTCCTCACAGGGCACCGCTGTGGGGCTCTGTGAGAAGGCTGACTGATTGCAATCAGTAGAGTTGAGGGGGAGCTAGTTCCTTGCTTGCTATCAATCTCTTCCCATGAGGAAGGAGTCCTCTATGCAGAAGAAACAATTCTCTAAAAACGTATATTGATACTGCCTTTGTCTAGAGAACTTGCGTACGAAGTTTTGAAGTTGTGAGCAATCTCATTTTAACTTCCCTTAAAGGCACCTACGTGGTTATCTTTTAATATTATGTTTCTTAAAACAAATGGCTATTTATTGTAGACCAAATTTCAACTCTTTAAACTCGAGGCAGAGAGAAATAGCCTACCATAAGGATTTTGTTAGCATCGGCGTTACAGATGAATGATCAGAATGAGGAGTGAGTCCAAATTTGCACTCCTGACTTAATTCACTGCTGCCTTCCAACTCGTCAGACTCATCAATACTAGTTGTTTAGGGAAGGGCAGGAGGAGAGGGGAGAGTCTGGAACAATCCTTGCTGAAAGCAATGGGGCAGGAGAAGAGTTCAAAGCTCAGATTACATGGGTGATGTCTGTTTCAGGAAGAGACTTCTCTCTCTCTCTCTCTCTCTCTTTGTGTATGCACATGCTAATATTTGGTTAACCTGTTGGCAGATTAAGTAAACTATATAAGCTAGTCAACACCAGAGTGTTAATGATTTTGTTGCTGCTAAATCAACCATAATGTATGAAACACAACATGTCAGAAAACCCCCTTTTTATCTTCCCCTTCTCAGTAAGGTGGATGGGTGGATGTCTGTGAGGAGATGGGATTTCTCTGAAATTAGGTTTTATTTCCTAATAAACATAATATTGCTGGACATAATTTGTCACCTTTGAATCAGAAAATGAAGTCAAACATCAACTCACAGATATGTCCTTAAAGACGGAAACACCTATGATGGGAAAGCGAAGGCTCTAAATGTAATTTTCAATCGCAGATACTTCTTCAGCTATAATGCAAATACCACTCTTCCACTCTTTCTGCAAGCTGGGTAAATGCTATTATAGATAGACAGCCCAGCAAATACACTCTGGGTAGTGATGGAAAAACTGACAGCCAGGTTTCAAAGAGACGTTTGAGCACCTGAGATGGAGATCGCTTTATTCACAATAACCTAGAGATAGAAGCAATCCTATGTCTGTCAGGGGAGGCAAGGAAACCAAACACAGTTAATTCGTCCAGCCTTGAAAAAGAGGGAAATCCTGTCTCATGCCACAGATGGATGCACCCTTAGGACATTATGCAAAATAAAACAAATGAGAACTAGTCACAAGAGCTACTGGATGATTTCACTTATAGGACGGATATAGAGTGGTTCAATTCATAGAAACAGGAGATAGGATGCTGGTTGGCAGGGGCTGAAGGGAGTAACAACTGGGGGGTTGTAGCACACACAGAGTTCTAGCTATGAAAGATGAAGTGAGTGCTAGGGATTGGTTGTAAAGTACCAAATTCACTTAGCGATACGGAACTGTACTTGGTGGAGCTCAAAACACTTGTAATGGCACATTTTGCACTATGTAACTTTACTTTTAACACACACACACACACACACACGGGAAATAAAAACCACTTCTCATACCACAAAGAAAAATTTGCTTTATGTAATGTACACATTCTTTATAAAAAATTGTGTGTGTTCATGTTTGCGAATGTGTGTGTGTGGTGTATGTGCGCATGTGTGTGGAGTGTATGTGTGCATGTGTGCATGCGTGTATGCATGTGTGCACACGCACCTGCCGTGTGTGTGTGTGTGTGTGTGTGTGTGTGTGTGTGTGCGCGCGCGCGTGCACACACACGGGTGCACTTGCCTGTGAGGCTACAGGAGGTCAGGTGTCCTCCTCTATCAATCCCTGCCTTAGTCCCTTGAGACATCGGACCTGGAGATTGCCGTTTTCAGCTAGGCTGGCAGCCAGCAAACCCCAGGACTCCTTCGTGTCTTCCTCCTGAGCTCAAGTATTAGAGTTGCATGCTGCCATGCCTGGATTTTCACTTGGGTGCTAGAGATTTGAGCAGCAAGCGCTCTTACTCAGTGATGTACAGGTTCTAAGCTGGAACACCCAATCATACTTTACAAAAAAGAGAATGTGTATGAGATAAATAGAGGGTGCTTCTTTTATGCTCAGGATGGAAACAGTTCCTCCAGGTTGAGTTTGGAGATGGCAAGGCACAAAGAACAAATCTGGTAGCATGTATGTGGTTTATTTAAAACATACCATGAGGACAGCATTCCTAATTCCGTGAAACGCATTGACTGGAGGCCAGAGCTGCCTGAGACTCCTTATCCAGGACCATCCTTACTGAGGACTGGGTACAAGCAACAGACAAGGATCTCTTTCTTTCTTTCCTTTTCTTTTTGGTACTGAGTGACACATTACTTCGTATATTTTCAGTCTCACCGTCTCTGAACTGACCCCCACCAAATCCTACTCTCCTGAGCCCGGGTTTGATCAAGTGGCTCTCAGCACCAAGACCCTGGTTCCCCAAAAGGGCAGTACCTCCCTACCCAGCATTGTTCACCCTAAGTCTAAAGACTTCTCAAGGTTTGGAATGTGTGTTCAGGAAGCCCTTATTTTAGGAAACAATTAAGTAGAATTAGGCTAATAATGAGAGGCAGGCAAAGCTTTTGCCCTTTGCCGAGCAATCACTCCCACGTGGAACATTTATACTAATAAAAATCATGTATTTCTTAAATGCCTCAAAACGGTCTTTGCACCCAGCTTGGCAATTAGCACTGCCCCACTGAGGAGAATTTACTCCCCAGGCACAGGGGGATTATCTCTGTTCTCTCTACCAATGTCTTCCCTCAGTGAAAAAATACAGTGTGAGGCTCCGGGTTGATGATGGAAATTTCCGCAGGCAGGAATTTTGCAGGAGGTTTATTTCCCATTGCATCTCAGAGAGTGGCAAGGCGGAGAAGGGAGGCTGAACGCCCTCTGTCAGTCCCTCATGTCAGGCACACTATGCCTTTTCTTGGGCCTACCGGTTCTTGGTCCCTAGGAAGAAGACCAGCTTGGCTTCTTCTGCTGAGGAGATTGTTCCCAAAGCTCCAGAGCCTTTACCATCACTATCAATGGGCCTTCTGAACCCCAAGCTCCCAGCTCCCGGCCTAGGCAGGAAGTGATGGCTGGGCAAAAGAGGACACGGACCCTCCAGTGTGATATTCTGTCTCCTTGGCAACACTCCAGTCGGTCGGTGGTGGCTTGGGGAACAGACATAATTTCTTTTCTTCCTCTGACTACCCTCCTGGCGCCATGTTTCTTTCTTCCCTCTTTCTCCAGACGCAAACGTTATGACATCCAACATAAAGTTGCCGAAATAGCAACCTTGTCTCTGAATATATAAATTGCAAAAATTGATATGAATAAATCTGCAAGTAGCACACTGATTGTGGCACATTTTTATCAAGACACGGCGCTCGGTTGCTCAGTGGTTTGGGGAGGGGGTGGTGTCATTACACATAGAGAAAACATCTGTAAATCCCAGTTTCTCTAAGGAGAAGTGAATGGAGACATGACCTCCTGTTCCTTGCCATGAACCCTGAGTTCACACTCATATTTTACATGTTACAGGAAGCCACAGCTCGCCCCAGGGGTGCTGCAAACAGACACGCAGAAGCCAGATGTAGCCCCCCCTCCTGCTCCCTAATGCACCTGAAGAAGCCGGCAACTCGACATTCAAAAGCTGACAGGCTGGTAGCTTAAGGTCACTTCAGATTTTGTAAAGCAGAGGACAAAACCAGGAATGCTTCTAGGGCTGGGCTGTCAGCGGGGAGGCAGAAGGATTACAAGGAACCTGTGACTCTGCCTCTTTCTGCCTTTGCTGGTAGTTTTTTTGTGTGTGAACAAGTGCCATACAACAGATTGAGCCTCGTATAAAGGCCTGAGACTGTGCAAAGGCTTCCCGCTGGGCCTCAGCTGTGCTCGCAATTAGCCATAGGCACGCAGTGATTATTGTTGGGGTAGCGGATGGCAATGCGAACTGACAAGTTTTATGGGGGAAGTTGGGAGTGGGGATGCTCTGCAAGTTTCTTTCTTTTCTCTTTTCTTCTGAAAAAAAATAAAACAACAACAACAACAACAACAAACCTCCACCCTTTTCCTGAGCCGACTAGAGCCTCCACGAAAGGGATCCTCCCCACCATCATTCAAAAGAGCCTTAAGAAAATTGTTGAAGGGATATTTCTCTTAGTGTTCAGAATTTGGGTTTTCTAGGTCAGAGCATCTCTGCTGCCATGTTTAATGTCAGAAATACCCATTTGCCTCAAATTAGCAAAGAGCTCGGAGTTGAGGGCAGGAGATTAAGCACACAAAATCACTCAGCAGGTACCAGTCGGGTGGATTTGGGGGGCTGAGAAGTCTTTAAAACGGACTACAAGACATTATATACCTCTGACAAAAGAACATGGCAATCCTACCTGCTTGCTTTAACCACTATTGCTTGCCTGTTATTATGTGCTTTAGTGCTCACGAGAGTAAAACTATTGCTGATACTACTCAATTACCATAGTAACTCACACCAGTGACCTCTTATCGCAGGGCTCCCAGCCCAGCTGAACCAATCCAAAGACTTTGTGTCTCTTTTTATTTCCACGGTGTCATATACTGGGACCGAACACTCCAAGCAGAAGCTCTCTTTCTCTTTGTCTAAGACGAGAACTTGTTTCCAATTGTGAGAAAGGCCTTTTGAATCGACGAGGGTTTGAGGTCTACGGATCTGAGGTTGTTGGACGAAGACACAGAACAATAGCCCGTAAAGAGAAAAGAGCACATGTGTGCATCAAAGGCGAGAGCCTCCCAGCTGCAGGAACCATAGATTCCCTTCAGGTCTCCAGCTATGGTCTCCAGAGTCTGGGAAGAGGCATCCTGGAGCCTCTTCTGGGGTGTGTGTGTGTGTGTGTGTGTGTGGCGGGGGGTCGCTACGATTTTTATTCTATTCTTGGGCATAAGTACAGACAGGATAAAATGACGACCCGAGAGATTTAACTGTAGGTTTGATAAAGGAAATAAAAGTAATATCCACACACACACACACACTTTCCTGCTGCCTATTTCCCCACTTGTGAGTGTGTACGTGAGTGTGTTTGCACACACTGGACACTATCTGGATGCTACTGAACACACGGACTCATTGCATTAGTACCCCAAAAGCTCTGAGGAGTCCTGCAGAAAAGAAATCCACGCAGCTTTGTGTTTTTCCAAAGGTGTTTTGCCAAGGAGCCACTTTTCAGGAGGCCTTTACTAATGAACATCTCTCAGGGTATTTGGGCCACCACAAAGTCACACTGGAAAAGGAATCTGTGTGCTGACACCCTTAACCACAATCACAGCAAAACCAAAAAGAGTGAGCATTTAGGGAGTGCTGATGTGTCAGGGACTGTTCTCAGCAGTGTGTGGACGTCAGACTGAATTCTACAGCCTGGAGGACTAGACACATTGGAAGTCTGCTTTCTATAGATCTATATAATGTGATAATTATAGGTAGTGGTTCTCTGTGGGCAAAGGAAATATACTAAGTCATATGTAATAAATCAGCCTTTAAGTTTTATTTCATTGTCCTGCTTCTGACCCTTAGAAAATCCAAAGCCGATGGGGTTCTTTAAATCGATATTGTTTCTGTATCTTTGGTGTTAACAGAAGTTAAGTGGAGAATAAGGCAGACTCCTTCACAACTCTCCTGCCTTTTGGACTCCAGGTACGCAAGCTTTTCTCTGTCTCTTCCGATCGGTGCCCGAGTTCTATACCCCAAATCAAAGAATTCAGTTTTGCTCCCACAATCTGCTCTGCACTTCCTGTATGCACAAGACTTCCGAGACAGCCTTAGGAATCGAGTAAGATTCTGCATGGCGGAACGACCCTGAACGCAAGACAGAACATTGGCCCCAGACCAGCTGTTCCAACCCATCCCCCAAGCGGATCAACAAGACCTGTCACAGAGAAACCAGGACTTTCTCCAGCCAGGATGCGTGCTGCTCAGACAAGTTCTTGTAGCAAATGTCAGGGGCTGACACCTCACTTTTGGCAAGTAGACCAGACATGGAACTGTGACATCTAGGAGAAAATGGGCTGTTCTCTAGCGTTACCTGGAAAGTGGTCTCCGATCATACCACTTCCCACTACATGGGACATAAACAATGAACCCAATGTGATTAATGTCAATCAGCATCTAGCCAGGCCTCATCTGCCACCTGGGTCTTCCAGGGCAGGTGTGCACTTTGGGCATTAACAAACTGACCACTGTGAACAATACTTTTTTTCCCCCTGAGGCCTATTTTTCTCTGGATATGTTGGGGGATTTAGGCACAGCCTTCACTGTGTATTGAGAAAAGGGACCCCCATGTTTTTAGCTTCTTTCCTCTCAAAGGAACCCACTGTTTTGAGAAAATGTATAGTTACAATCTGAATGCAGTCTCCACCTTTTGAAGCTCTATTATGTGGAGAATGAAATTCTGGTTTTGGTGGCAACATCCTGCTCCCTATTATCCATGTGAGAGGTGGGGATGATTTATCTGCGCACTATTCTGCTATGCATACACAAGGATTTAGATGAAGGAGTCGGCGCAGAAACCAAACTCAGATTATTCACGACGAGCGTCTGCCCACACCTCTGATTGCTTCTTAGGTATAGGCACGAACTGCATTTAAAGTTAACTGCATTAATTTGCAGGCAGATTGACGTCAGCAACTAAAATGAAAATTTGCATACCATATAGAAATGATTATAGAAATCATACTCTAAAATAAGGTTGGTAACTCATGTACAGAACGGAAAGATAACGTTGGGTGCCAACTTTTGTCCTTTTCAAACAGGAATGGTTAATCACATTAGGCTAATTTCATTATTTGCATATTAAACTTTCTGTAGTCACGAGTCATTAGATTTTTGCCAGCCAAAGTCAAAGTTCTGAGGAAAATGCACCTTAACTTTAAAGAGTTGTGGGTCTGGGCTAAGGTGGTTTTGATCATCACTATGAGGGAACAGCTTGCATATTGACATAATTTCCATGGGAAGAGGTCAGGTCCCGGCTAACTGCGGTCGGCTAAGTGCAGCCATTCAGGTCAAACCACACAGCTAGTTTCTAAGCAGATGATGAAAGCGCACAAATACCCCATCCGAAGTACCGGCCAGAGCCCGGAGTTCAAAGGCAGCAGACCCAGCAACCCTAACTGGATCCAGAAGACTTTCCCAAAGTCCTCCACAGTTTGAAAACTAAATCTATGTCAACTTTGCGAACACTGATTCTTTGAGGGAGTGATTTTGCATCTCAGAGATGACCAGAGATGGTGGCTTCCAAACAGCGATCCACAAAGGAGGGACTGAGGGGGTGGTCCATGAAGCCCGAGGAAGAGTCGGGATTCAGAAGAGAAGCCTGAGACCAGGTGGCGGTAGGAGAGGAGACTGTTTCCTTGGGCCAGATTAGGAAGGCATCATAAAGCCCCAGGAGGATACCTTTGGGTGTCTAAGGTATTGCCTGCCAAAAGGAGCCAGGAAACAAGCTCTGTTGCCGTGGGTCAGGGAGGTGCAGGGTGCTTTTTAAACGTTAACATGTGCTTTCACTGTGCGCAGCTGGGCTCTGCCTCCAATGGCGCCCTTTTCCTCTTGTTTTATTTTTAATTTCAGGAAACCATATCCCTTCTTGCTATTTATCACTTGCTTGAGATTCCACCCCTCTCCCCACTTTCTGGGAAAGAGGATAAGGCAGGGGGGGATCCAACTTAAACCAACCAAACCAAACGTATTTGCCAGATCTCTTACCCAAACTCTACCCTGGGGGTGCCAGTCATCCCCATTTCTGTTCAAGGCTCAAACCCCAGACCATTGTCCCTTATGTAAGATAAACATTCAACCTTGCAGGGTGCCCTCAATATCTACAGATGGTTTTGGATGCAGCAGCCAGGAGGTAGAAGCTTGTGCCAGGTCCCCCATTGAAGTGTTCAGATGGATCTAGGACCCGAGCACAGAGAGTTAAACCATAAATTAGCCATGAGTTAATATATGCAGCCCTGATCACCCGGCCTTGTCGTCAATGCTCCCCCCGCCCCGCCCCNCAAGTCTCTCTCCCCCTTCTTCTTTACAACCCCCTCCCACTTAGAGGCGACAGCATAAGAAATTAAACACTTGTGGGTTCATTCGAAAGAGTGAATGAAATTGAATAAGCTCTCGGTACTTGAGGCGCACAGCAAGCGCCTGAATGGGGCAAGTCTCCTAAGTTGAATGGAGTGTCTTTTGGGACCAATTTGTCTCTTTTCACTCTTTATTCTTCTCTCTTTTGCTGACAGATGCACAAAGGCGGAACTGCGCCGTGCAGCTTATCCGCATGCACCCGCAGCAGCTGTCACTTTTGTCGAGCAAGTTAATCAAGCAAATGCCACCATATCCCACTTTCTATAAGGAACAACATGTTATAGACAGCAGTCTTGCTAGAGAGAGACTTTATTTTAACTTTGATTGGCTTGGTCCCTCCCCCTAGATTTTCCCCCCTTCCCCCCAAAAAAGGAAGTGAGGAGGGGAGACTTAATCCAAGTCAACGACTTGGCTACAAAAAAAATCTTAGATTTAATAATAATATTGTACACAAGGCCAAAGATTCATTTGTTTTGTTTTCGTTTTTGTTTTGCTTTTCATCGGGACTGAGGGCTGCTATGATCTGGCTATGGTTTTGTTTTGTTTTGTGTCTTTTCTTGTTTAGGTGTGTAAGCTATTGTTGGTGCTGGACTATTGGATTGGATTGCTCAAGTTATAAAAAGAAAAGCAGAGGGCAGGAAATCGTACTCTGCCATGGATGTCTTGGATTAATTTGGCTCTCTTCCTTTATAAAGCAGGTCGTGTTATTTACATATTTCTTTTGATACACCTCCTTGCCTGGCCAAGCTTACAAAGACCAGGCTAAATACATAATGACATCTCTTTGTACATCTTGCCTTTAGCTCGTTCTTTAGATGAATGCCCAAATTTATTTCTAATGTGCACCAACAAATGTACACAGGCTCCATCTCTCTAATTCAGTGGAACCGAGTGGGAAGCCTTTGAAAGAATTCCCTCACGTTTGGAGCCACATCCCCGGCTCTGCAGTCAATGCTATTTGGTGGCCTTGGGAAGCCACAGGCAAGGAGTGAGCTCCAATAACTGTGTGTACTGTTGACCTCAGCTGTTGCCCCCCTCCCCACTCGAAAACCAAAAGCTCAAAGCAGACATATTTTGAATAAACAAACTCTTTAGAAACAATATATTTAGACCACTTTCCGCTGGCCAGGGGATTTGCCACATTCAAGAGCTGCCTGAGAGCTATCTATCTAGGAAGTTCATACGAGCAGTAAGACAAATCACACACCCTCCTTCTCGCTCGTTTTCCTCCTTCCTTCCTCCCCCAGCTCCCATCACCTTGTCACATTGTTTATTGCAAGCTTTGGCTGGAAATAAATCAAGGCAGGACTTGGGCGACACCTGATCGCAAATTTTCACGCTGCTGACATTGTAGGCATTATTGGATAATGGCTATGTAATGATTTAGTGTAACCTCATTTGTATTATGCAGGGATTGTATAACCATAGTATTCTGTACTTTTGGATTACATTTTCCCATCCTGCAAAGTCCTGCTAATCTGTGAAACCTTACCTCCCCATTGAAAACTTAGCTATGTAGGTACATTAAAAGAATCAACAAGGCCTTGTAGGGAAATCTTGGGTATTGTTGCTTAATAACACCACCGTGTCATGGTTTGTTTAGGAAACTCAAGCTGCTTGGGTAAACTACTTATCAACTGTCTGGGATGTGATGGTATTGTGTTCCTATAGCCTTCTCTCCAGCAACACACAGGACTTTTTTCTTACAGTATAAAAGATCTCACACAGAGTGCAGAGGGAGACCCAGACTGAAAGCTGAAACCCACCCCTTCGTCAGGCCTGGGGAGAAGTTTTTTTTTTTCACATATGGTGTGAGATTTCTCATGGTGTTCAAGCTCCCCTCAGCTCATTATGGTGTTCCTGTATGGGAGCACCGTCTTTAGGCCCAGACTGACTTGTGTTCATAGACTTGACCTGAGGGACAACACCGTCGTATTTGGGAGGATGCTTCTCTGGTGGGCGTGAATGCTTTGAGGGGATCTCTCTGATTAGCCATGTAACGTTCATCATTGTTGTGGATAAACCATGACTAACAAGCCATGACTGCCCAGAGGGTCATAAATTGCCTTTTTTTTTTGGTACACTCTTGTGACACCATGTAGGAAATAGAGGCTGTGAGGGTGAGAGCCCCCACTGGATGAACGCGGGACAAAGAATTAGCAGAATGGAGGCTTCTGCAGGGAGGGTGGAGAGCATGTGTCAGGATCTTAAAGCACATATCAACTTTCCTTTTTAAGCGTATTATTTATGGCTGCTCTTGTAGTTATTACTATCATTAGTGTGGGGAAATATATTAGCACATAGCGGCGCACGCGTTGGAGGTCAGAGGACAATGTTGTGGAGGTCAGAGGACAATGTTGTGGAGGTGGGTCCCTCCATTACCTTTACGTGGACCTCATGGATGAGTCTCAGGCTGCCAGGCTTTTCAGGCAGGAAGAACTGCTGAACCATTTTGCTTGTCCTTTTTTTTTTTTTTTAAATTTNTTTTTTTTTTTTTTTTAAATTTCTTTTTCCCCTAAGACACCATGGTTATTATGTATCATCTCTCTCTGGGTCAGAAAGGAAGGGGTTAGGTCTAGGATTGACCAATTCCCCAATGTCTAAGTTTGGCAAAGTCATTTTACCAACCAGGAATGTAAATTCCTACCTATAAAAACCTATCTCACAAGGAAGTCATGGGACTCACATGCCTTCAAGAGCTCAGGCGAGGGATTGGTGCAGAGTTAGCACCCAATGAATACTTGGCTAGCATTATCTTCAATAAAAAACAAATTATCTGGAATAAGAGCCCACAAAGGACTCCCCTCTCCTAACTCCCCTCAAAGGGCTGTTAGGAGAATCCAAAGGAAATACTATCTCTAGCAAATAGTACGGTTATTTCCAACATACAATCAAGAAAACGCACATAAGAAACTCTAAGTAATGGCATCATGTTGTCATTAAAATGGCCGTTTGTTGGAACTTTGAATTAATTGGAATCTTTGCCTGTTTGCACTTGATCCTTTAGGCAGAATCTTCCCTTTCCTGCCCACCCCCTCAATGTCCTAATGGGGACTGGATGGAAAATATTGAGTGAAGTTTTAAGCCTTTGAGCCTGGTCCTGTTGAAGCACCTAGTATGTGGGAGAGGGCACCGTGTGCAGAGCCAGGGAACCTCCTAGCCATTCATTCCGTGGGCCATTCATTCCGTGGACATCTTCACAGCTGGAGAATGACACATAGGGGTGATTGTGACCCAGCGAAGGTGGTTCTGCACACAGGAAGGTAGGAAACAGAACTAAGGCATCCCAGGACGTGTTTCAAAAGCGGTCGAGGCAGGGAACACTCTCAAAGGAATCTTGAAATAACTACAAACAACAAGTGGAGGCTGGTGAGGTGCCATCAAACCGAATGACTCGAATTACAGGTCCTGGAACATGGTGGAAGGAGAGAACTGGCCATCTGTCAACTGCTCTCTGATTTTCAAATAATGCGCCCCCACAACAAATAAATAAATAAATAATTAAAGGGGCTAAGAAATTTGTTTCCCACTAAATTAATCACAACACTGTACTTTGAATTAAAGGTGATTATAAAAAAATCGATATTTATATCCTTGAAAGGTTTAATGACTATAGAAAGTACATTCGAAAGAGGACACAAGATACTGAAAGCAGGGCTCAGACAGGGACTCATCAGTGACCAGCTTAACAAATAATTGTTGAAGAGTTATATATGCTGACTCCTGAGACAGCTCCAGGGCTGAGACCTGACTCAAGGCAAGGGATCTAGTTTTCATCTTCGGGGACTTTGACTAAGTTAATTCTGGACCTCGGATTTCCTGTCTTAAAATGAAAATAATGGTACATTTGATCTCTTCCCAGTGCGGCTACAGGGGAAAAGGATAAGAAGCTGTCTTGTGGAATACAAGGTATGGTTGCTATGAACAACAATTAGAAATGAACACACCCTTCGGTATCTTTTATCCTAAAAATCTGGATCCATTAGCTTCAGAACTCTTGATATCTGAACAGGTAAACCGTGGTCTCTGTGGCATGGTAGGGAGTGGGGCAGGCTGTGCATTGTGGGACTTTTACCATCTGCCCATTAGAGGGCAGTACAGCACCCCGCCCTCACGCTGTCCAATGCTTGCTGGGGAACATGATCACCAGCCATGGGGAACTGGTCCTCCAAGCTAGCTATTCTTGGCCAGATCCAACCCTTAGAACTCGTTCTCCAAACCGATTTTTGAGTCCCATCAGTTTTAGACATCCATGGACACAGGATGTCTGGCAGAGGCTAGTATGAGAACATGGTTAAACTGGGACCCATATAAGGCAATCTAGTGTCCAGTCCTGGATAAGAAGCACATACGAAAAGACAGAAACATTCATTCTAGTTAAAATTCCAGGATTTGAGGTTAATGGAACAGCCAATGCCTGCAAAGTAGATAGAACCTTGGCCAGAGCCATCACAACTCTGTGAAGTTAAGGCGTGCATGCTCTGAATTTCTCCACAAAACAGCATGAGGCGATTTCTCAGTCAGCAAACTGCTTGGTTACAAAGATGAGGGTCTAAGCGTGAAGAATCACATGCCAGTTTTACCTTAGACTTCACTACGCACATGAACACACATGTATACACACTTGTACACATGTAAACCTGCACATATAAACACTTGTGTGCACATACACACCTGTTCTCTAAGTCAAGTGTATAGGGTGCACAAGGGTGCAGTTGGGCTGGATGTGGTGGCATTTGTCACTCTACCAGGTGAGAAGTGGAGGCAAGGGTTCGCTGGCCTACATGGTAACACCCTGTCTCACAAAACAAAGCAAAACATTAAGCTGAGAAGTTACAGGATTGGGGGAGTCAAAGAACACCTATCCTCTGCCCCAGTACTGGGCATGTGTAGATGTACAGAGCCAGCTCAGGCCCTGGGACTTCCTGACCCTTTTGCCCAGGCGAATTTGTTGTTGCTAGAGATGGAACCCAGGACTTTACCACATACTCTAGACAAGGGCTCTACAAAGCCAACCCTCAATCATGGGGTTGGGGGCTGCAACACAGCCAGGCTCTTTGCTGCTGCTGTCATGTCCTACGATCATAGGTTGTCATGGTTCTCAGATCCCAAACAACCGACGTTATCGCTACCTAATGCACCCTGAACATCAGAAAAGAGGATGGGCTGGCTTTAGGCTCCGAAGTCAGTGACGACAACAGTGTGAGAAAAGACTCACAGAGCCATTTCTGTGATGTGTGCCCCACAGTCTCTGCTCAACAGGCACTGCCTTGTTCAGCTCTCTGAATCCAGAGAGTGGGAGTCCATTTATTTCAACCACATTTTTACAGAAGAGGAAATGGGCCTGGGGATCCTGTACTGAGCTCAGGGATGTCTGGCTGTAAAGTGTGTATTTTTCCAATGCCTTCATGATAAAAGGGGACTACTCCTCTCAGATGTGATGGGACCCTTCCCACAGAGGGATGGGAGCCACAGGCTCACTGCCAAGCACTGTCCAAGAGCTCCACGGGGACTGTCCATGGGCGAGTGCTAAGTTCAAGCTGAGAAAGTTGGGGGCCAATGATTCTTTGGTGTTTATGTTTTAGTCTCCGGAAGGATATCTTATGATGATGCTTGTCGAAAGGACTTTTGAGACAAGTTTTTGAGATATCTACCAGGTATTCTCTAGAGTCTTTTGGTGGACGAAATGGCCAGAGATAATGCCAATGATTTATATAAACTCAAAACTCCAAGAGCCCGCATTATTAAGACAAAGGGTTTATGTGGGCAGAGGCATCAATCAGCAGAGCAGGTATTTATTTATTTATTTGTTTATTTATTTATTTATTATTTATTCGTTCATCCATCTCTGCACTGTGGATACTTTTCACAGGGTGGATTTGTAGTGGGTGGTGAGTCTGTGCTGTGAACTGCACAGATGTTAAGCTGAATCTCTGACCTCTGCACACCCCCAAACTCCAAGGTAAGAGAGTACAGAATGTCTCCAGATATGGCCAACTGTGCTCTGCAGAACTAAGTCACACCAGAAGGAAATGCCCAATTTAGACTTCTCCAAGGAAGCAGCCCTTAGGAGCTAGGATTTCTCGATCTCAGGATGAGTTCCTAAGTCAAAGATATATTTTCTGAACAAAAAGAAGAGAGATTTCCTCAAAAGGTGTCTTAGTGGATTTAATTAGGAAACAATCCATGAGTTTAACATTTGTTTAACATTGCTGAGCTTATAACTAAATCTTCATTTATTGTGTGCATGTGTGCTTTACATGTGTGAGCACATGCATACAAGGCCCCTGTACTTGACAGTGTGTGTGTTGGGGGTCAGAGGATGGGT
Source organism: Ellobius talpinus (assembly GCA_001685095.1). NCBI lineage: Eukaryota > Metazoa > Chordata > Mammalia > Rodentia > Cricetidae > Ellobius > Ellobius talpinus. The sequence goes on along the minus strand of LOJH01000322.1, from coordinate 27,568 downwards.
AGGATGGATTTTATTCTTCCATTATGTGGGATGGGAATTGAATTCAGGCCATCTTTAGGCCATCAGTTTTTGCGGCAGTCACGTTTATGAGCTGAGCCATCTCACTGGCTTTTGACTTTGCTCAATATACAGATTATTTGTTCTTTTTAAAAAATGGGGTGGGGGGTCTGAGATGGAGACCGGTGGGTAGGGTGCTTGTCAGGAGACAGAGACAGCACTCAAGGCTATCAGCAGCTATGTGGTGAGTTCAAAGCTAGTCTGAGCTACATGAGACCCTAGTTAAAAGGTTTTTTTTTCCTGTATGAAATTAATGAGAGGGGTCCCCCTTCCATGGTTGGCACACAGATCTGGTCATTAAGAATAACCCCATCTTGAGTAAGACCTACAATTCTGTTGGCATGACTGGCTAGTCACAGTGAAAATTCTGCCAAAGGCAGGCAAGGCGATTCAAGATGGTGAGTGACAACACTCTTGAAGTTGACTGACAGGAGGATCTTCCTGCTGTGGGTGAATCCTGGATTCCTCGGACTGGACTTTTAGTCACCTTGGTAGGAGTTAAGCAGAACAGTTGACTGAGAAGCATTCTCCTGTGGACTGGGAATTGGGTGTGAATGAAGGATGTGAGCTGAGACTTCCCGGAACCTTTTGAGGTTCTGGACACGAGAAAATGGCCAAAATGTTACCCGGTAGAAGCAGCTATTTTTTTCTGTCTGTCTGTCTGTCTGTCTGTCTGTCTGTCTGTCTGTCTGTCTTTTTCTCTCTCTTTTGAGGCAGGGTTTCTCTGTGTAGCCCTGGCTGCCTTGGAACTTGCTCTGTAGACCAGGCTGGCTTTGAACTCAGAGTTCTGCCTGTCTCTGCCTCTTAAGCGCTGGGAATAAAGTCTTGTGCCACCCCATCTCACCCCACCATTTTTCTTATCTTTCTTTCTTTTTCCCTTTCTAGTTAAGGTCCCTATATAATTTCAAAAAGGAAAGAGAAGCCGTTGGGCAAAACCATTTGAGACAGTTCTAGAGAGAGTGAGCGAGCCAGAGAGGCACAGAGTCTGAGCTAGTTCCCAAGCTCTTCCCATCATCACTCCAAGTCCCCCAAGTGTAATGTGCCTTGGAGCACAGCACAGACTCTTGAGCTAACTCCTAGGCAGACAATGGGCTTCTTAAGTTTCTAATAAGAATTTAGTTCATCACTGGTCTCCTCATCAATTCATGTGATAGTGGACTCACAGAGGGATTCACAATGCCCACCAAGGGAGGAAGACTGACCTTCTTCTGAGAAGTTATTCTGCAGTGGCCTCTTCCCTTCCAGATCAGGGCTCACAAACAGGGATGATTTTACCCACAGGGGATATTTGGTCCTACCTGGAGCCATCTGTTGCTATAATTTGGGGGATGGTGGTTGATGCTGGCATCTCAGGCAGGAGTCAGGAATGTGACTCCACCCTTTAGAACATAGACTATCTCCAAAACCAAGAATTACATGGCTCAAAATGTCAATCTGGCCAAGTATGAGAAACTTGCTTTAAATAATGTGCTAGAAACTGAGGGCTGTAACCTGTTCAGGGGAAATTTTTTTTACCACCAAGATTTTTGAAACATGGAACAGAACATACCAGAGACATCACATGCAGTGAAGATAAACATTGGTTTACAACGTGCGTGTGTGTGTGTGTGTGTGTGTGTGTGTGTGTCCCCGTGTCCCTATGCTGCTTGCACTAGACTACAAAGTTACATTTGTTCCTTAAATTTTTTTTGTGTTGTGTGTGTGAGATTCATGCATACTAGGTGAGTACTTTACTACTGATGTAAAATTTGCTTCTTCCTCTGTGGTGAGGGAAAGTAAGTTTGGAAAACACTGGGTTTACTCACTAGCTTCTGAGCTTTGGTTTGTATTTGACAAGCCAGAGGATCCTGGTGGAGTGCGGCTGTCCTCATGCAGCTTCTACAACATCCCAGTGATGCTGACACTGGGGGACCACTGACTGTACTCTGACTGTCATGAACCTAGAGATGATGCATTAGATCCTATCATTAAGGACAAAATTAGAGAGCTGGTGTGGTGGCTTACACCTGTGGTCTACAATCCCGGAACTTAGAAGGCAAAAGCAGAAGAATTGCTGAAACTTAAGAGGCCATTCTGGTCTGGGCAAGTTCTGGGCAAGCCAGAGCAATATAGGGAGACCCCAAACAACCCCCAAGCCAACAAAGAATAACAATATACAACAAGCCTTGAGCAATGAGGCTAACAGATAGTAAAACCCTGAAACAGTAGCCTTAACCTCTACTGAGCCTGGCAGGGAGAAAAACAATTCACTGGTTAATCAGTGAGAAATATTAACTCGGTATATCTTTTCTACTTCTGCAGAATGTGCCTTGGCTACTCTGTCCTTGTGTGTGTGTGCGTGTGCGTGTGCGTGCGTGCGTGTGTGTGTGTGTGTGCGCGCACACTTGAGCATGAGTAGCATGCCTAGGAATATAACTTCCAGCTTCCATGCCACAAGTTTGCCATAAGAAAATGAGAGAAACCTTTTCTAAGACACAAAAGTATCGTGCTGGTCATGTTAACACGGATATTGTGACCTTAATGTAACAGAGCAATCAGCCTGGCTTCTTAAGATAATTAATGGAACATTCTCCTCTGGAGAAGAAAACAAATTAACTGTCTTCACCAAATGTCTCCTGGAATGGAGAAAGCTGTTCTCGCAAAGACAACCAGCTAAACTCTTTGTACCACACGGGCTCCAGAGAAAATTAAAGACTGGTTTTGTAGAAGATTTATTTGTGCTACAGTAAATAAGATTGATTTCAAATGATGATGGCCTTTGAAGGAAGTAGCTGGATCTAGAAGACCCATTTCAAGACATGGTACTGAAATGTACATCTGCCGGGATGCTAGCAAAGAAAATAATTCCTTTTGGAGAAAGATCTCCCATCTTTATAACTGATCTGGATCCACTGGTGCCCCCTATCTTTTCTATGTACAAGCCTGCTGAAACCCTAACCACCCAGCAAGGAAAGAAGAATGCCATGTCCACTTGGGAAAGAGATATGTTTTAAGGGCTGGGGTGTAGTTAGGGGTAAAGTACCCCCCCCACCACACACAAGGCCCTAGGCTCTGTCCTCAGCACCGAGAAATAACTTTCTATACCTATGACTCCAATTTCAAAGCAATCAATGACGCTTATTTTATTGCTATGGGGTATTGTGGAGGTCACAGAGTAAAAGAGAACTTATATTTGCATAAGAGATTAATTGCAACAGGAGACTAGAGATATCAGAAGCATCTTCCTATTTTTACCTTCCCTCTCATCTTAGTAGAGCTTATGTCTATCATTGTTGGAAAAAAAAGACCCATCTACCAGTAGAGGTTTATTGCATTGGCTAACAATCTGGTTAAAACTACATGTATTGCAAGAAGGGCAGTAAATACAAGAAAATCTATGCAAAGCAGATGTACATAATGGGAGGAAAAGAGAGCTTGAAGTCACCGAGGCTGTGAGTGGCTGTGAACATAGACTTTTTGAAGATTAATTGAGATTTTTTTTTATAATTTAAATATGTATGCTTAGTACATGTCTTTTAGCTATGATAACTCACCTTCCTTAAAGACACACATATACAATATGTGTACACATATACACACATTCTGTTTTTTATATAGTATATATTACATGTATATTCACATATATTCACATACAACACACCTGTTGTATGTTTTGAGTAACAGGTAAAATCAATTACGAATTAAGGAGAGAGGTGTGTGCAACTTCTCATTCCCTACCATCTGCCAACACTTGCATCCTTCCTGGAAAATGTGTCTCTTCCAAGTCCCTAATGCATGGCCCAGGTCATGTTGTAAATGCCAGAATCCTGGGGCTCAAAGCCAGGTACAGAAAGTGGAAGAGTCAACTGTCTCCTTCCTTGGCTGGGTCATGGATCAATTTTCCAGTTTGGTCACATATAATCACAGAGAAAATGGGTGGGGTGTATGTAGTCTTTTGCCTTGTGATTGAGGATAAAAGAGATAAGGTCACAGTTCAAATTAAACATGACTTGAAAAATATGGAAAAGTATAACATCAGGCTGACAAGGTGGCTTCATTTCAGACTGACAACCTCAAAGAAATTTTGAGAATTAACTAAGAAACCTTCCTAATGGCATAGACTTATATAGATCAAATTCACAAGTCCCGTACTTCTTGGAGGTAGTCACAATGACTTAAGAAATATCAGACCAGGGGATGGGGAGAGGACTCAGTTGTCGTAGTGCTTGCCATTATGCAAGTGAGTTTGCAGCCACATTAAAAGCTGCCTATGGTGCAAGAGATTGGTGCCTGGGATTCCAAAGTTTGGGAGGCAGAAGGGAGAATCCCTGAGGCGCAAAGGCTGGCAGACCTGGACTGCTGCATGATGAGCAGAGACCATGTCTTAGAGACTGAGAGGTGAGCCATTGAGGGAGACATTGGACAACAACCTCCGGCCTCTGCGCGTGTGTACACACACAGGCTGATCCCCTCACTACCAGGCCATGTCCTCAGATTCCTTCATCCAGTCCAGATGTTGGCATGTGTTCTATAAAACACAGCCCTGTGCTCAGCACCTGGTTGGCTTGTGCCATGGCCTTTGTGCCTCCCCCTCTTCCTTTAAAGCTAGCTTCAGAGACTCTCTCCTATTCAGAGAATAGCTTTTAAAAAGAAAAAACCTGGTTTCTGCTAAGTTACTAATTATGTTTAAGAGAACTACTTGGTTGAATTCAGCTTGATTCTCCCCCTTCAACAAATCAGTTCTATGTTTAGACGGTAATAAACTCCTCCAGTCTGCAGAGCAATTGGCACGGTGGTCCCTCTACCAAGTCAGGAGCGTGGAAAGAGGGCCAGTGCTGGTTGAAAAGAGACGCATGTGACATCATGCACAGCCTTGCCCGCACATGTTGTTTGGCACTGGGTCCCGGTGCACGCAAACTTCTTACAAAGAGTATTAGAGGGATGATGCACACAGACAACATATTAGGTGAACACTTACTGGCATGGAACTCAGAGATCTTTAACTGAAACACAGCGAGCTTTGCTTACTTCTTTTGGGAAAATGCACACAGTGATTGTAATCAGGAAAGAAATGGAAAGAATAAATATTCAGTTGGCCATCCCTGGTTTTTGGGAACATCACATTTCAAGGGTCTTAGATGGCTTAGCCATGTTTTCTCAATGTTTACTGTGTCTATATACCGCATTAACAATTAGGCACCCATTACTTCTTCCTCTTCTTAACTTCTCTGCTAAAACAACCTTCCGGAAGGCCGGAAGCCCGGAAGCCCAGTTCTGCGCTGCTGCTTTTACCCCGGTTTTGCTGATGGGTTAACCCCAGCTTACTGCTGGTGAGGAAGTTTACTCAAGGCTGGGGATGCAGCTAGGTAGTGGAGCACTTACCCAACACGTGAAAAGGCTCTAACTCAAAGCCAGGCACTAAGAACTGAATCTTTAACAGCTATAACTGTAGAAGCCCATTTGTTTACAGAGGTGGGTGCTGAGCTTAGAGAGGGAAGCCCAAGGCCTCTAACCCACTCTGGCTAACTTCTGAGCACCATTTTTGATTATCACTAGTTATGCTGCCTGCTTCTGAAATACGTTTTAGAAAAAGTAAGAGTAACCAGGCTACTCTACAACAAGGATTACAAGCGAGCTTGAGGTTAACGTCTTAAGCAGCAGAGAGGCACCTACACACCTCAGAACAGGTATGGAGTTTTGTTTAGCAAGACAGACCAGCCAAGGAAAGCGTTTCCATTTCAGGGTTGGAGATGAAAATAAGGAGGGTGGTAGCTAACACTTACCGAATGCTTCCTTAGATCCGGATGCTGCACAGGGACTTGGCATCTCTCACACCTAACAGTGCCCGAGGAAGGTTCTGCTTTTACCACCCCTGTTACCTAGAGGAAGACTCTGAGAGATTAAGAACCTCGTCTAAAGTCATGCAGATCAGGTCTGAAGGGCCAGGGGCAGGGTCTCAGAGCACTGCACTGTAACTCCTGTGCAGGGCACCAAGGTGGCTGTTGCTAAGAGCAGAGAGAACTTCCCCTCTCGGTGTCTAGAAAGCCACACACCTTGCTTTTCTCCATTCAGATCTTAAGAACTGCAGCCCATTGAACTGGTGAATGCGCTTGTCTCTCCCCACTGCCTACTTGGAAGCAGTTTCCCTCATCTGGCAGTTGGTGGCATACCTTATGGGTTTAGTAACATAATGTTGTAGCCTGCCTTCAGTCCTTACTTCCTGGAGCGGCAGGGTTCCTATTTTGATTGATGTCTGTTCACACATACAGGCCCTTATAATTTAATAAGGCGATTAAAACAAGGCCATCAGTGGATTCATATATAAATCCCCCAAGCATGCTTTAATAGGCAGAGGGTTCATGTTTTAAATTACCGCGTTAGAGGGAAATATTCACACCCAATTATTGTACTGCCACATAAAGTGAACAAATAACTCGATCTGAGAACGGAACAGCAAATCGAAATCTGTGCAAGGCAGAGGATGCCAGGCGGCAGATCCCTCTGAGTCTGTCCACACTGCCTGATTAAGCTCTTACAAGGCTGTGTGGTAAGGGGCCTTTTCCTGATCTGAAAACTGCCAGCGAGAAGCCAAATGCGGAGTCTTCTCTGTAAATGCTTAATCCCCCAGAAGGCAGATTAAGTGTATAATTGACCTAGATAATCCATGTATCATCTCTAGTCAAATGTTCCCTGGGCCTGGTTCGCGGTGACATGGGACCTGTGGGAGAAAGCTGGAGCGGGTGCGGCATTACCACCAGTGTGGACTCCGTCCAAGTTTGAGATGGCTTTTTTAATCATTCCGCTCTGAGCCTGTGAGGTTTAAGCAGATGAACTCCCCCTAAGCACATCTCTTTTAATCCTGATTTTCTTCTCAGTCTGTGTCTTCAAGAAGTACAAGGAGGAAAGGAAATAAATTAATTTTCGTTTAGACCTTGAAATCTTAGGTGCTTCTCTTGCTGATCTGATATCTAATTTCGGAAAGCATTTTTTGGGGGGTTTTGTTTTGTTTTGAGGGAGATGTTGAATTAATCACAAGAGAAGGAGGAAAAGAAAAGCCATCTGCATGGTTTATGGACACTCCAACGGGAAGACTCTCTCCTCGAGCTTTCTCTCCTCGAGCACCCTTCCTTACCTGCTACCTTCAGAGCACGCAGCTTATTGCAACCCACGGTTTTAATAAAGCATCGATAATTGACAAGGAGGCAAAGCTTCCACTCAAATCCTAGAGCGATGCGGTTTTCCTTTAAAAATTCAGTCCCACTGATATGCTACAAACTCACTATTACATATATTTATGATATTCGCTTGATTTAAATGTCTGGATATTTTGTTTCTCAATATTAAAATCTTATTTTCAGCAAGTGAAAACATTATAATTGTGCTTCAGTTTCTTTTCCTCTGAAAAATAAAAAAGAGAAGCAGATACAAATGTTCTGAATTACCATGAGGAATGGCTTAGGGGTTCCTTTCTCACCAGAACATTATTTGGATGGATGCAGCCCCTTTTAAAGGTATATTATTAAAGAAGTACTGTTGGTATTTTATAGAAAGACTATATAAACTAAACATGTTAATATGCAGGGAGATTTTCACTGAAAAAAAGTAAATACCTGGTTAGGCAATATTATATCTAAATGCATTTCTCCAAAAAACCTACAGAATGCCTGATTTTATTTTAAATAAACAGCGGAGATGAATTTGGAAAGTCTGTTTTTAAGTCACATAATAAACTAGATATAAAATGCAGAGAATCGAGTATAGAGCCCTAACTGCTATGTTGATAATCTCCCACAAGCACCCACTCCCAGCCAAAAGCACAATGATGCAGCAGAGAAAGAAACAGCTCAGAAATCACTGGATAGAGACCTTGTTAAAACATAAAATAAGCCATTAAGTGACCAGCTAGAATCCCAAATATTCTTGTAGGCAAACATATATTGAAAGCCATCCAGCCTTCCTGCCAGAGTACACGCAGTAACAGCAAGGGAGAGAAACAATACAAAACGGCAAGAACTCAAGGGATTTATCAGGTAAATAAAGCTAAGACTTGAAACACAGTTAAAACAACAAGGACTCTTAGTACATGCCTCTGAAATGACAGATGCCAGCAGGGACAGAAAACCAGAGACTGACATGGCAGTCGGAACCAACAACCCCAAACAGCAAACAATCTCAGAGATATATAGTTTTTTTTCTTCATTCAAAATGCTAATTTGCTATTATTCATTTCTGCCATTTATCAAAATGCAACAATTTGGAAGAGAAATCGCTCAGATCAACAAGTATTTCTCAATAGATTTCTGCCAATTGTTTAGGAAGCTGGCCCAGGACCCCCTTCATTAGAGAGCAAGTTCAGCGCAAGAGGACCCAGGCAATGGCAGCATTCACGGGACCCTTCTGCCTCGATACTCCCGGTTTAGCTCTCTGGACGCAGGAGTTTTACAGGGCATGAACGCAAAAGAATAAACGCCACGCTTGAGGAAACAGAAGCTGAAAAATAATCAAACATGTTGGTAATCTGATGATTTGCCGCTAGATTATAGAAAAACAGTAAGTCCTGAATTAAATTACTGAGGCTGCATGGTAATGAAGCTTTTGAGAAGCTCTGGGTTTTTAAATGACAAATGTTTTAAATCCGTGACAGATTCAATAACTTTTAAAATCTTATTTATTTATTTTTGTGCCACATCCGTTAGGTTGCCTAGCACCAACAGATCTTGTAAATTCAGGGACCAGGTTATTTGGGGAATAAGAAAGTAAATGGCCAAGAAACTCATGTCTAAACAAGCTCCTAAAAGGTGTTTTTTTTTTTTNTTTTGGTCCCTAGGAGGTTAGGGTGAAGAGTATAGAACGGCTCTCAGGGTTAGAATGGTAAAACCATACGATGGCAAGAGGAAAGTTAAGACTGCACAGGGGGGAAAAGAAAATTGGGGCAATGTGAAACCAAACTGTGTGTTGGGGAGCGGTTTCTCAGAGATTTACTGCTGCCACCAATGCTGGCTCCGTGGACTACTACAAGGGGCTGGATGTACTTGTGAAATTTTGAAAGGATTCCCCCCCCATATACTCAGAGACAGAACTTGCTTTTGCAAAGTGAATTCTTAGGAATATTTCTTTTAGTGACTGATTCACATTAAAGCACAGAGGGCTGGAATGTACCTTTGTTTTAGTTAGACAAGTCCGTTTTCCCCCATCAGTGCCAGACAAGGCTCCCTTTTAACGTCTAAGTGAATATTTGGTTGCAATTCCCTTACAGGGAGCCAATCAAATGACCATTTGCCCCCAAGCCTTCAACAGAAATACCTTCAAACAAAATTTTCTCCTTGCATTCGTAATTTAAAAAAAAAGAAGTGAGAAGGGTAGATTCTTTGTCAATAAAGTGACAGGCTAAATCACAGATTAAGCATCAAATTCAGTACGAGATGTTTTCAAATTTCGGGGATTGTAGGTTATCAGCACACACATTCATACAGGAACACACACACATACACAACACACACAAACACATAACACATACATACCACACACACACACATACACACACACCCCACACCACACCACAAAACTTAAAACCAGAAGATACCGATCAAAGGCCAGGCAAACTAGGCATTGAAAAGAACAATCCACAAGCTTCTTAAAAATTTGTCGTTTGGAACTGAATTCAGAGGAGATGGGCAGAATTCACACCCCTCAGCGGACCCGAGGGTCTGTAGGTCTGTTTTCAATGCCTATTGGATGGGCAACAGTGCCCCAGACAAACTGGGCTCAGGACTTTCATAGAGGCACGCATGCAGAGAGGGGGAGGCCCCACTGGTGAGCTTTATGCATGTATGAGGCATTCTCGGTGGATGTGGGTCATGCTAGAAGATGTACACAGGAAGATTATTTGATTCCAATTCATGCCACTTGATATAATGTGATAAAACATTTGACATGAGAGATAAGTTCCATTTTCATCGGAGAGAGGACGAGTGGGAATTAAAAAGTAACAAGGGTTTTGTCCAAAGAAGGTGATGCAGGAGAGAGGGGTGTGGAGCTGAGAACAGAGGTTATCGGAAAAGGAAGAGGAAGAAAGAAAGAGAGAAAAAGGAGCCTTTTGAACACACTAGGAAAGCCAATAAGCTGGAAGACAAAGCACGGAGAGTCAGAAGCGGCAGCATCTGAAAGCAGTGCCAACAATGAGCTCATTTAGCTACGGGACAAAAAACACACAAAACACAGCGTAAATTGGTGAACACAATTACAGGAAAAATACAGAAACAAGGGTTCCACAGTTGAGCAAAACATTAATGTTCAGCTGGCACTAAAAATACAACAACCTGGACAGGAGGAGCTCACGTTTCACAGGGCAGTAGTCTGCACAGTGACAGGGAGGCACGGAGACCAGGACACCAGCTCCAGGGCACTCTGGCTGGGTCTACACAGGGAGATTTGGGGGAAACTAGAAGCAGTATACCTGGGTCCATGACCTAATTCTATCTGCTTTGGCTTTAGACAGACAGACAGTTTGAGACCGAGGCAGATTCCTTTTGACTTCAGGGTCTTACTTTGCAATGGCACTAAGTCTTCCCGAGAGCCACTCACCCACGGGAGCCTGCATTTTCTGTGTTTTTGTTTGGGTTGATGTGGCAGTCCACTGTATTTGGCTTTTGTTGGATTTACCCACTTCTGCTGAGGTAGGTGGATGGACAAGAAGCACCATGGATCACAAAAGAAACTGAGCAAGCGACTCACATATAAGCCTTTGGCAATACCACAATGGAGGATGTCCAGTCTTGCAGGAGTTCCACCATGTTGGAGGACATAACAGTGTGACATTGACTGCACATCTACATGCCGCTGGAGGTGCTATCCCTAGGACAGGGGGTGCTGGCCTCAGCTTCCCCAATGGGAACTGTGTCCCTTACTCGAGGCTGGGTTGCAAGGAGGAGGATGGGACAGAAGAAGGTCTTTGCCAGTTCAAGGACTCTGCCCCGCCAGCTCTGTACAGAAAATGCCTGCTTGCCGAGAGGCTGTGTGCCGTCCACATACCACACAGACTGGGACTCAGACACAGCCACACCAGGAGTGGGTTCAGAACAGACACGACAGTTAAGAGCCTAAGGCAGAGGGAGAGGAAGAGATTCTCTTTGAATCAGGACCAATCCATTTTTTTTTGTCAAAATGTGACTTATCCTCCTGTCTCCTATTCTGTCACATTTTGGAGGGTCTCCTCCTTGGGCTGCAAGGAGGAGAAGGCATTTACTTACATCAAATAACCTTTCTATATACATCTCCTCATTGACCTTATCACGTAGGACATCCTGAGAGTGGCGGACGAAAGTCACGTAGGCATCGGCCACATCCATCCCAGGTTTCTGCAAAGAAACAGAAAAGTATGAAGATGAACCTTTCAGACCTTGATGGGCACTGTCCACCCATCTACCTTTCCTTTGCCCATGTCCCATTTGCTCTGTTTTTATGGTCATGATATTCAGTTCTGGACCAGAAGGAACAGATGCTAGACTCTTACGCTTTTTAAAAGATAGGAATAGAATTTTTTAGGGACTTTTACACTATTTTTCCCCCTAGAAAGCTTAGCTGATGGACGAAATTCTGGACAACCCAGGGACATTCTCTGGCTTTGCTTCAGACCACAGTTAAAAACCAACCAACAAACAAATAAACAAAAACCAAAACTAACTATACCCTGTTTTCTTCTATTTTTTTCTCCTTTCTCTTTGTAAAGTAAAATAAGAAAGTACTTCAGGAATCCTATTTCAATGACTATTCCCTTCAATTCAAGATCCTCTCAAGGGGGTTCAGTCTGGTGATATCTGGTAAGTATTTGTGTGTATTTTATGTAGAAAAAGACCCTAAGTCATTTGTCCTGACCTTCCAGTGCAGCCTGGAACTCTAGGGATGGAAAAGAAAAATTGAAGAATGAGTGAATGAATTAATGAGTGAAGAGAAAGAAAAGGGGTTGGTTTTAAAATTAATTAGATTTTCTGGAAAGGTAGGCAGGTTCTTCATCCAGTACTTAGGAAATGATTTATTATGGAAAAAAATAAGATACAAAATACAAACCAAAACAAAACAGAATGTGCACTGCTTGAGATGTCAAAAATCAAAGTTATCTCCAAAGAAACCCATTAAAACACTGTAATATGGGTCATTAGGAGAGCTGCCATACACCTCTTAAATTTCTACAGTAGAGTTGTATGTTTGCTAATAACTAAAAAGATGAGTTTTCATTATTGTGATTTACCTTAGATCACAAAGTATCATTTCGCTACAAGACGTGACTGTCAGGCCCTGCAAATTGAAGTTAGTTAACACTTCCGTGTAATTTCCAGGGTGAAAATGAGGAAGGTTTGGAAACAGTGGGACTGTATTTTTTTCCCCCCTGATACAAAGCTTACAATTATCAAGCAAAGGGCCAATGCTTGGCCCCCGGGATGCTAGTAACATTGCTTAACACATGCTGAAACTATGACAAGGTATTAATTTGAAAAACAATGAGGGACACCCCAAAGCCACAGTATCAAATGTTACACTTCTAAGCAATCTCCAGCAAATGGATAGAGCAGTTTCCCAATGATGGTCTTCTAATTGTAACAGTTTTGTGATCAGAAACAATAGTGCTTCTCCAAGGAGATGGGAGAGGTGCCATCTGCTCTAAGAGGGCACGTCTCTCCTCTCTCTTTGGCAGCTGTACATCAAAAGATGCTCTTAGTCGGGATTGGGATCCTTACCTGGGGAACCTGAGACACTTATTATTATTGTTTCCTGTCTTCCCTGGGATACTTGCGATGTAGCCTTTTTCCTGTACATCTTAGAGGTTAGATGAAGCAAAAGCCAGCTGTGGCAGCCCCTTGGTAAGTCACCCCCTTAAGAACAGTGCTCTGCAATGTTGGTATCTGCAACATGCCTTCTCTTTCAGTAAAACTCATTTCCTTAAAAGGACATGCATTTGAGGTATAAAAACTCATGATTAAAAAAAATCAAATTGGCTTGAATCTTTTTTTTCCCCTTTGAGACAGGATTTATTCCATGTAGCCCTGGCTATCCTCCTGGAATTCGCGCTCTGTAGAACACAGAGATCCACTTGCCTCTGCCTCCTGAGTGCTGGGATTAAAAGCGTGCACCACCTTCATTAGGCTTTGGTGTGACTTACTGATTAATGTATTTATCTATCATCTATCACCACACCATTGACCAAGAGTTGATGATGTGCTATGTATTAATTTTGGGGTTTTATCTGCCCTTTCCTCCTAGAGGAAAAACTCCATGAAGAGCAGAATTTTGACTCACTTTTAATTATATTCTTAGTACACAGGGACGATGCCTGGTACCTATTAGGTTCTCAGTAAATATTTGCTGGATGGACAAATTTATGAATGAATGACCAGATCCTCTAGTAGCCTCCCTTTTAGAGCTCTTCATTCTACTGTATGGATTAATATCCCACCCCAAATTGGAACTATGCAAATCATTTGAGCATCCATGGGCCTTAGTTACAGAACCACAGGGTGGGATTGATATCTCCCTATCTGACCATCAAGGATTATGACTGGCAGCTATAATAATGTAGAGAAAAATGTCTTGAAACATTGTAACATAAATTTGAACTACTGTGATCCCTTCTCCTTGATATTACATCTTACTATTAGCATCGACTTTAGAATCAGAAAGGAAAAGGAGACTTGATGGAGACAAGACACAGACACAGATGAAGTCTTGGCACAATTAGCTCTCCTTCTCCTGCTCATAAGGGCCTTCCTTTGATGTGAGTGTCACACCTGATTCAGACAAGTTGGGATTCCATCCCTTGATGGACTAGCAGTGGAGAGAAGAGAACCAGGGCACGCCTGGGAACAGTGTGCTAACGAGAGGGTGCTCTTCTGGCTGGATGGACAGTCACCTCAGATGCTCAGGCTCATCAGCTGTTGGTGTTCATGGGAAAGAAGGGGAGCTGTTCCTATGTACTGGGAGGTCTTGCAGGGGGGAGCTAGACAGTCATAGTGGTAAACGTTAAGTTACTTAGAAGAGATTCAGTTACAATCAGGACATGATTTAAAATCACAGGGGTGCAAAGGGCAGGAAGGATGGGTGGTACAGTGTAAGTAGACTTCCTGTGAAAACAGCTGGGATCAAACCTGCTGGTAGATAAGAAAGCTGACAAGCTTGGTTATCAGCTGGAAAGCACACCTGACTGAACAACCGGTGTCTAGATAAGTTAGGCTTTGTGTCAGCATTATCTCCCCGTGGTAGGATCAGCCTTTGGGTGATGGCTTTGATATGGCTAGGGCAGACTGACAGACTAGAATACAGACTCTGGAAAGCAGCTAAACAAATCCACGAAAATAACTGTAGAGCTGAGTGACTGCCACATGTGGAAGACTTAATTTAGAAGGGAGGCACCCTGTGGATTCGGTAAACTATGACCAGATAAGCAGGGGATACAAACTTCAGGTTTGGTATCTTAAGCAAGCCTTTAGTATGAACACCAATTGTACAAATAAGGGTCAAACTCTAGATGTAAGAAATAGAATATGCTAAATTATGGGGACTAGTGCCTCTTTCTGCTAGTGGGGCTCAGTGAGAGAAGAATCTTTGTAATGATGAACTAATGTGATAGTCCTCCCATGGGGCTAAACAAATTGTGTCTGAAACCTCACAGTAACACAACACCAAGAATCAGAGCGAGGCATGATTTAAGGCGATTGTATGCAGGGTTATAAAGCCAGTTGCAAATGTCAAAGAGTCTAGAAAGCACTGTAGAAATGGATGCCTGGGTCCACAGAATCTCTTTTAATTTGTCTGCCAAGCAACCTGGCCAACAACACTTATGAAAACAAAACCAAAAAACCCAAACCCCAAAACTTTCTAGGTGTCAATTAGTGATTGATTTATCCCACTGGTTTTCATACTTTTACAGAAGAATGGGAAACACGTTTTAGAAAGAGATTATAAAGGCTCTACCCAAGGGCTCCTAAAATTAGAACTTCTGGGGGTGAGAGTTGGAAATCTAGGATGACGTCACCAAACAATGCCCAAACTTTTGCCATGTCTTACTACTATACATCCTGGTATGGCCACCAGTGACTGTTACAGGTCAGTGTGGAATACCAGTGAATTGGTTCTTCAAAAAAAACCTTGAACCTACACACCCACCCATCCAACCTACCAACCTACCCACCAAACCCCTTATTTGTACTGCTTCACTGCCCAAAGGCCAATTTTGTGCATGCCATCTCTTGGAACTAGAACAGACAGGCTCTACTGTCAACCAGCCCTCCTGACTCTTCCTTGCCGACTTCCTGCCCAGGTGACCTTTGGGCATACCTTTTCACCTTCTAGGTGCTTCAGCTGCCTCTTCTACTGAACAGGATGAAATGAACAACAGCCTCTGACAGGGCCATCTTCAAAAGTAAATGATTATTTACTATATCTAAATACTATATATACATATGTATATTGTGTGGCATCGTTATCTATAGAATTACTTTCTGTAAGACTTAGTATATATGGTTACTGGCTATAAAAGTATACACTTAATCAACTTACTTTTTAAATATAGCATTGTTCTAAGCTATTAACAATTGGCACAATCATCAGTTTGGTATACTTAATCATATTCTTTTCTAGTAGTAGAATAATTGCTCAACTATCCAAGCATGTGTCTATGCACTAACTAAACTCATCTTGTAGTGTAGCAGAGTGTCTAAGATAGTTTGAAGTATGAGCTTTATTACTGTCAACTGCCTGGCCCTCCTATATCAAGTGGGCCTCCATTTCAGTTTATCCACCTCTGAAATGGAGACATTACCAAGACAAAACGTTAAAGGGCTCATAATAATGTTGGACATTTGGTGGTTGCTTCACAACGCTTGGCTGCAGTGGTTATAACCACACTCCATGTCATCACTGGTCAAACCATAGTGGAGGCCATGCTATGTCATTTTCTTCTGCCTCTTCAGAAAGGGAAACTCTGCTAAGTCATTTTTGTTCTTCCATATCCTCAAGTTCCTGAGACAGCACCATCAACCTACAAGTGTCTTCGTGATTACTGATCATAGAGAACTCTCAATAGCATTGAGTCCTGTCTACCCCATCTACAGAAGAAAAAAAAAGGCTGGACCTGGCCTGTGGGAATTGTTAGGCTGAGGCATAAAAGATTGACAGCAGTGAGTCTTTTCTGACTTTTTCTAAAATGCTGCTCTCATGTGGTTTGATGCTAATACCTATGTTAAATCCAATTTCTTTATATATTGGGCCTTGTCTGAAGAGCAGGACCCAGAACAACTGATGCTCTCTCATTGTCTCTCCACACCCACAGCTGGAGACAACAGATCCCTGGGCTAAGAGGTTAGTCTTTCCCTTTCTGACACTCATAAACTCAGCAGAGGACAGGCCTACAGCAGCAGACCCATCCATCCTTTGCTCTGGGTATCATTACACCCTGAAAGGCCCTTTGCTCCACTCTTCATGAATATCTAATGCATGCTCACGTGAGTTCCGCACGCGTAGCACCATTTAATGGATGCGGCAGACCTAGGTGTGGGGCATCTCCACTTTAAAGATGGAGAAGCATGGCCAGAGATCCCACATAAAGGGAGAGCTTTTACTTTGGAACTTAAGAGTAAATTGCTTCATTTCTCCCCTTGTTACACTTCTGCGAGCCTTTTTTCTTCTCCATTCTTCTGCCTACAGGAAGGAGTGGGGTCCCTTGATGAGAAGTATTGTATAAATTCAAACATAATTATTGATTGTACATTCTTTCATTAAACAAACAAAATGCATGCTAATTCTACATTCACTCCAGTTTTCCATTTTGTCTTCCTTTGAGAAATAAGCCAATAAGCCATTACGCACTTAGCTTCCTGGGGAAATGAATTTAAATGTTAATATAAATCCTTTTTAGAAAAAAAACAAATTTTCACAAATAAGTATTTGAACAAGGAGGGTACTTAACCACGTCCAGAATGAGACTCGCTCAGTACCAGCCCCTCAGGGACTGTTGAGATAAAGCTCCTAAATTTAATATTTTATAATAGACTCACACCCCTTTTGTTAGAAATGGAGAAACAGCATCGTTTCCTTTCTCCTTTATTGGAATATATTTAAAAGTCTCTCCAATTTTATTTTGCTAATAGGCAGGGCAAGGTCCGTCTAGAAATGTCTTCTGATTTATCTCAGGTAATCCCACACTTTAGCATTCATGTGTAGTACTTAACCTCAATTTAAATGTAAATTTTGGGCAACCTCAAGTGCCTTCTCCATGAACTTTGAGGGCTCTTTTCATTAATGAGGCTAGCACTAATTATGAACAGTTTTGTAAGTTTTCCTTAAAACAATTGCAGATTGACCCCCAAATGAACAAAATCAGAATGTATTTGTTTAAACCAAAAAATATTGAAACCGTTGTTGAAATTTCCAATTCGGGGCCATAAGGTGTGTGTGCTGGGGGAGCAGAAGGACTTTGAGTGACAGGCAACCAGAGGAACAAAAGCAAGAGGGAACTGGGTTAACCCTCACACGAGTCCTCCCTTCACGACACAGAAAATCATGCTTTCTTCTCATTGGAAAAACATGGTTCTGGGCTTGGCCTCTGTTGGTCCACATTAGATATATAGAGCTTGGGAGCCAGGCATGAAGTCAGCACCCACCATGAAAGCAAAGCTAAGCACAGACATAGATATAGTCCAACAAAACACAATGCTCAGATACACATGGATGAAAGCAAAGCACAAAAACTGTGTGCTTTTAATCCCAGCTTCGATGCAGGCGGATCTCTGCGAGTTCCAAGTCAGCCTGGTCTACACAGGGAGTTCTAGGCTAGCCAGGAATACAGAGTGAGGCCCTGTGTCAAAAAACCAAGATGAGTAAGCCAAAAACAAACAAACAAACAAACAAACAACAAAAAACAAAACCTCATGAAAATAGGAAAAAATAACCAACTAAAACACAAACGGTGATGGATGTTCAGATACTCACAGGCACGTCCACATACTTGGAAGCTGCCTTCACCTGAGGAGGAGAGAAAGCACAACGTGAGGCGAGTGTTTGAGTTCCCCGTGTACAGCTCAGTCATTATCTGAGCTCAGATGATGTGACAGTCCATGGAGCGGACCAGGACAAACAAACAGGCACTAGAATGCAAAATGCTCCAAAAATTTTCAAGCTCTGACCGCTGTTCAGGGAGAGTGGGCAGCTTTACAGATTCAGGTTCTAGAGATCGTCTGGGAATTTAGTATCTTCCTCCCTGACTTGAAAGAATGGAAAGGTGACTGTCAAACCTGGGAGAGAACTTTCAAGTCTAAGTCAGTAATCAAGAGTCTCGGCATTCCTGGCACCCTGAGCTTTTATAATCTGGCTGTAGGTTGTCCTGACTTCTTCCATGCTTAGTGTCTGATAGTTCAGCTTTTGAAGTAGCAGGAACTGGGTGAGTTTCTCAGGCCAGAAAGACATGCATGGTTTTCCACAAGTTTTTCAAGTAGACCTTTTGGGGCTGTCCCAAAGTTGCTGCTCTATGGCCTTTGGGTTTAAGCACCAAAAACCAATCTGGAAAGTGAAGCGAAGGGTTATGAAATTAATTTTTGAGTGACAGAGTGCAGTGCTAGAATGAGGCGTGTAGACTCAGGCCTGGGTTCAAATCCAGCACTACCACATGAAAACCACATGGTATACTGGTGACTTCATCTCTCTGAGCCTAAAGAAAGGCAGATGCTAGTCATGGCTGGTTCAGTTGCTGAGATGGCATGCATTCACACAAAGTCTAGGGATGTCCATAAACACAGAAGCAAGCCAACTGAAGTACTGATCAACAGGCCTCGGTGAGTTCCAGCTGCTTGGGAAATTTCTAGCCGGCTGATGTTGAGGAATAAACCCAGGGAGCTTGTCTGGGGTGGAGAGAGGTCCACATTGAGAGTCAAAGTTTTTCCCCCCCCATGGGGAAAGCCTGCCAAGTCCCTTAGGACTTGTAATCTGCAGGACTATAAATTACTAGATGATATCTTCTAATTTGCAAATTTCTTTCATGGGCTAAAGTTTAAGGAATTTCTGTGTCCGTGTTCTCAGCCACAAGGCAGTGAAGCCTGATGCGCATGCATTGCTTTGAGCCCAGGCTAGCCCTCTGGAATTTCCCATCTTCTCAATGCTCAGGGAAGAGAAGGCGCTCAGCACTGAAACATCAGTGGTCAGAGCGGGTGCTGGCAAAAGAGCTGTTCTCAGTGAGAAATCACCTCCTTTGCTCTGTCAACTTGACGCCTGGCAGTTGGTAGGAGTTTTGCTACAGCTGAAATGATCAACCTTTAAACACGCCTACTCCCCATTTACCACTAACACGCAGTTCCAATCTAGAGAGTGATACCAGTCAGACTCTGTTCCCTTGGGAGGATGAGGCAGGAGGCAAGCTTGTGGCGTGAATGAAAACTTTGTGTACCCTTTATACTTGCACCAGCCTCCAGTCCAGACCAGCTTGTGTGTGTGTGTCTGTGTGTACGCATCTGTGTGTGTGTGAGCATGTGTGTGTGTCTGTGTGTGCGTGTATGTGTGAGCATGTGTATGCATGTGTGAGTGTGTGTGAGCATCTGTGTGTGAGCGTCTCTGTGTGTGTTTGTGTGTCAGCGTGTGTGTGTCTGTGTGTACGAACCTGTGTGTGTATGTGTGTGTAGGCTAGAGGTTGACATTAAGTGTCCTTATTGATCACTCTCCACTTATTTGCTGTTTGAGACAGGGTCTCTCACTAGCCCTGAAGCTCAACAATCTGCCTAGACTGGCTGGCAGGTAAGACCAAAGAAACCTCCTATCTCTGCCCTTCCAGTACAGGGACCATAGGAGGATGTTTCTGAACCTGGTTTTCACCTGGGTTCTGGGGAGTGAGCTCAGGTTATCAGCCTCCTCAGCTCTTGGATTATTATTTCTTTTTGTTGTTTGTTTTTTGAGACAGGGTTACACTGTGCAGCCCTGGCTGTCCTGGAACTTCCTCTAGAAGACCAGGCTGGATTCAAACTCACAGAGATCTGCCTTCCTCTGCCTCCCAAGTGCTGGGATTAAAAGCGTGCGCCACCACTGCCTAGCTTGGCTTATTCTTTATTCAGCCATCCACCAGGTCTTAGTGATCTTTCTTCATCCTCATTATAACAGAAAAAGTAGCTCATGTATGGGAGGGATTATACTTCTACTGTTTTTTGGAAGGAGGCAGATTGTTGTCTTGGGTTCTGGCCATTAAACTTTAGGAAAGATGTAGAAGGTAAAGACAAAAAGAGCCTGGAGGTCCAGTCTAGAAGGAAAGTGAAGCAGAGGACAAGTTGCTTGGGCAAGTATGAAAATCTAGAGTCTTCTCGTAGTTGGTGAAAGAGAATACATGCAGGATGGGACTTTGGTATGGCAGTTTCAAAACACTGACAGTCAGAGTGAGTGAAGAATTGTGGGGCTCTAGGAGGCATGGCCAGCAAGCATAGCACCAGCAGAGACTGGCCATCTCTGGAGGTCATGTCCGCCCTCTCACTACAAATAATGCTGCGGACCTGTCTCTTCACCAGGCTGAGAGGCGCCTGCCAGGCTCTCTCCTTCTCTTCTTCTAGCCCCTTCGTGAGGTAGGAAATGATCAACGCTTTCCCTTCCCTCTTTTCTAAATCAAAGTTGAGAAGGAACAGGAGCAGAATGTAGACTCTGGCCCCAGGACCCCTTTCCTGTGTAAGGCCGGTAGCGTGGTCTTTCCTGTGTAAGGCCAGTAGCGTGGTCTTTCCTGTGTAAGGCCAGTAGCGTGGTCTTTCCTGTGTAAGGCCAGTAAGTGTGGTCTTTCCTGTGTAAGGCCAGTAAGTGTGGCCTTTCAGCACCACAGCAGTCCTTTATAGTTTCATGTCTTTAGGCCAGCAGCACTCTGGGTAGAGACGAATGACCAGATCCTCCTAACCCTTAGGACTTTGGATTCATCTGTACAAAATTCAAGTATGCCGACTTTGGAGACACCTTGGTAAAGTACAGAGAGCTGAGTTTTGATCCACATAGCCCGTATCAAAAAAGAGGGGTAGACAGAGGGACCTCTGGACCTCTCTAGTCAGCAAGCCTAGCCAACCAATGGGTTCCAGGCCAACCAATGAAGATACTCTATCTCAAAATAAGGTAGAGAGTGCCCAAGTGACAGCATCTGAGGTTGTCCTTTGGCCTTCACCTGCAACCCTCTATGCGGAACCCCCAATGAATACACACACACACACACACACACATCATATGATTATCTGAGAATGTACCAGGCTCTGCCAATGAATCAAATAAATGACAGCTCTTCAGATCTATCCAAGTCCATTGTCCGTGATGTATAATAGATATTCTTTAATGAAGAGAAGAGATTACCTTCCAAAGCAAACATCTTTTCATCAGTGGTTATCAAAAAAGTATGTGTGTGTGTATGTAAGGGTATGAGTGTATATATATTTAATATTTTTTTAACTTTAAAAGAAGCCTTTTCAGTGTCCAGGAGTATGGGTTCAGGATTGGCCAGGTTAGAAGTCTGGCTTGTAGCCCATTTTCTAGCTTGGTACCTTTGTGCTTCCTTTGTAAATGGGGCAGTAATAACATTACTCAAAGGGACGCCAGAGACTGAATGAGACAATCCAGCCAAGTACATCCAATCATGCTAACAGTACTAAGAGCAGCTATGGTTACCGTGCCTGCTGAGGGCAGTAGCTGACAGTAACCAGTACTCCTCACTCTGCGTGTGGTAGTTTCATTCCACACCTACAACCTGTGACAATTTTTTTGCTATAGAAAAAGATTCTGAGGGTACCATCAGGTACCTGAGCTGATTCTCAGGATGGTGGACCCAAGCAGGATCCTGTTCCTCCTCAAAGCATATCCAAGTATTATTAAGTCCTCTGGGTATTTTCTTAGGCTCTAGCCCCAGCTATATACTTAGTGAAACTACCTCCCCTTTTCTGGGGCCCAGGCACTTGTTGGTACATGAGACAGGCAAGAAGAAGGATTTGCCCTCAGACACAAGGTGTACATTGCTTTTGAGCAGGGGTTCACTTGCCCTCCAAGGAGAGGCAGAAGTGTGGCTTTATCTGGCCCTACAATTCGGGGACTCTGCTTTGTGATGGTGATCAGCCCTTCTCATGAGATATCACTGTTCGCTTCTCTGGTAGTATTCTTTAGCCCTCTGGTCCCGCCCCCCAGACAGAGCCAGTTCTGGGAAATGAGAATAGAAAAGGAAATCTAAATCGTGGGAGGCTGTGGAAGTGAGAGTGGAGTGCTTACTTCCACCTGCCTGCAACTAAGGTCACTAGAGACAAAGGTCACAACAGGGGCTGTGACGTTAAGCCACATGCTCATGACTCCTAGAGTCCTTTAATGACGTCCAGACACACAGATATCTCCAGATACTCAATGATTCCAGTCTGTCTAACAACTAATAGCAATAGGTTAAAGTCTGATTTTGGGTGTTTCCTATTTATCAATGAGTTTAAATTATGGCATGCTGTATTTGATCCCTTCTGAATAGGGACCCTTTTAACATTCCCATTCTATAGCTCAACACCCCAAGGCTAAGAAGAAGAACCAATAGGATTTGAAGGCAGAGAAGTTATATTTTGGACCTGTCATTTAGGTGTATTTTTCTCAAATGCATCCAAGTGGTTTTTAAAACCAGTGTGTGTGTGTGAGTGTGTGTGTGTGTGTGTGTGTGTGTGTGTGTGTAGATACAAACTAAAATGTTTCTTCAGGAAATACAAAGGGGTCTAAATAATCATAGGACTGACTGATTCGGGCAGGGCCGAAGGTCCAAAAGTGTTTCTTTTGCCTCCATGTCCCCGCTAATTCCTTCAATGCTCCACCTGACTTAGTGTGTGCGGACAGGCTTAATGGTTCCTCCACTGAGTGCTTCCATTATTTCTCAGGTGCCCAAGGTAATCTTTTCATTGAGCACTCACCAATGCTGATGACTAAGGGATTTTCTTTGGCCCATTCCTAATAAGGGGACCTGAGTTAATCATTGTGTAGCTTTGACAGGGAGCCCGGCAGGAGCTTAAACCACTTCTACTGCTTCATTAGGGGAAAAAGCAACCCAGGTGCAGGCCACGAGGACCTCAGGGTTTGATACTATTAAATCAATGCACAGACAAAAAAAAAAAGAAAAAAAAAGTGGATTAGGTTTCTCTCTTTTTTTGAACAGAAATCTGGTGGGTAAGACTCAAAGATGAAGAAAAAAGAAATCCAAAAGCAGATGACTGCATTAGTTAGTGCCTAGGCTTTCCTTTCTCCCCACAGTCTCTTGAAACAAAACAAGGGAGTGATTTTTTTTCTCTGTGTGAGTGGACTCCACCCCTGCCTGTCGGGCTGAATAAGAACTCCCTGCCGCTGCCTTCTTTGCCTTTGCTTTGAAACTGCTGACCACATCCCACCACCTCAAAGGTTCAACACTGAGTTCCAGGGCTGTCTGGGGGATCTGACACCTTTTTGTTTTGCTCACCTCTACCCAGTCCGTCTTAGAGATGTGAATGTAGTCAAGGCCGTTAAGCAAAATGGTGACTTGGCCATAGCAATTCCATTCCTAAAATAATCTTATCGCTTACTAGTCAGTTTTTAATCCTTCTTTATCTTCATCTATGGATACAGGCTTTTTACAAACTTTTATTACATTGATTAATTGAAAGAGAGAGAGAAACAGAGAAAAAGAGAGCGTACATGCGCATGTGTGCATGTACATGGTGCCCTGGTGCCTATATAGTCAGAGGACACCTTTCTGAGTCAGTTCTCTCTTTCCGCCACATAGGTTCCAAGGATCAAAGCCAGGTCCTTGGGCTTCACTGTAGTTCCTTATACCCTGGCCCTAGAAAACAGTCAGTGAAGGAACAAGAGCTCCTCTTTATCTTTCCTCACCACTAGGCATGGAGAAAAAAAATCGGAAGGAATTTGGTAAGACACTCTTTATTCAAGCTAGAGGTTTCTGATGTGGGTTTTCTGACCTACAGTATTCTGAGAGGACAATTAAGAAAAAAAGCACAATGAGGATCTTTGAGTTCTAAAGGAACCGGTATTTTCCACACATATGAGGTTTAGGGTCCCTGTTTACACAAAGTGGGGGTCAGAACACCGATGACTCAGTGGCCATCTGGTTCTGTTACCTGCCAAGGTGGGCCAGGTAATTGATATCTTTAAGCATCCGTTTTCTGCTTGATAAAAGAAGAAAGCTAATGTCAATATTAATAGCACAGCCTCAGCTTGCACATGTGCCTATGTGCATGTGTCCTGTAGTTTATTAATTGAAAAAAATATAAATATACATAAATAAATAATAAGTAAATATATAAATATACATATATATTAAATATAAACCTAAATAAATATATAATAAATAAAAAATATAAATATATATTTAAAAAGTAAGTGCACATATAGGTGCACATGTTGGTGCAGGGACATGTGTGCATAGTGTCTGCATGTGTGCCTGCGTGTGTGCACATGTATGTGTGTGTGTTTGTGTGTGTGTGTGTGTGTGTGTGTGTAGGTAGATGGAGAACAATTTTGGGTGCTGGTTGTCAGGCACATTCAAAACTTTTGGTTTGAGACGAGGTCTGTCTATGGCCTAGAACTTCATCGTGTATGCCAGGCTCAATGACCTGTGAGCTTGAGGGAATCTGCCTGTCTCTGGCATCTCACTATGTCACTATGCTGGGGTTTATAGGTACAAGACATCATGCCAGGCTTTTTACACATGTTCTAGGGATCTGAACTCAGGTCTCCACAGGTTATAGACTGAGCCATCTCCCGAGTCTAAGAGAGGATTTTTTTTTAACATGCCTGACACTTGCAGGACACTGTTCCAAACATTTTACTTGTATCAATCCCCTTAGTTCACATAAAACATGAGTGGAATCAATGGAGGTGGAGTCAGGGCAACAACTGGCTATGTGTATAGAGATGGCGTGGTGTCCATTCTGATTGGAATCTTGACAAATGCTGCAGGCTTCTGTCTTTTGACTCCTGAAAGCCAGCTGCCATTTAAATGGGACCATCCATCCTAAGGCCATTGCATTGTGCAGAAACTCAAATCCACATGGAAAAGCCTGACAGGATGAGACCCCTCCCTAGGGGAAAGAAAGCAGCGTGAAGAGAGAAAGCACATAAGCAGACATCCAGTAGCCCTTCAGCTCAGCCACCTGCCCAATGTGGCCGAGTGTACCACCCCAGCGACAGGGCCAACACCTTCCTGTCCAAGCTTGCCTCAGATTGCAAATTCACAAAATTGTGAGCAGAATATATTGATTTTTTTTATTGTCTTTTGAGACAGGGTCAAGATAGACTCAAATTGACTGTGTAGTTAGGGATGATCAGGAACTGCCATCCTTCCCATCTCTACTTTCCAATTGCTGGAATTATAGGTGTACAGCATCATTCTGGGTGCAGTGAATCACTAAGCCAACAGTTCTGGCATGGGCTGCTATGTAGCAATAGATAACTAAGCCATTGAGTAAGGCACCTCATATTTCCTCCACTCTATCCACTGCATGCATTCCCCAGAAGTACACTGTGGGGAAGTTGTTGGTGCTCTATGACAGAATTTTGGAATGTTACATGGCCTTTGAAACCTCAAAGCCCTTCCCCCTGTGACATACTTCCTCAAGTAACGCCATACTTCCTAAGCCCACCCAAACTCTGTCAATGACTGGGGACCAGGTATTCAAACACTCAAGAATATGCAGAGGCTTCACATTCAAACGGTCAGCAGTGTCTAGGGGCATGTGTGCACAGAATACTGGCCAGGGCACTTTCTCCAAATTCGCCCAATTAATCACAGGTTGGGGTACCAAGGCTGAGAAAAGGTAAACAATTCAAGAGTTGTCATCATAAGGGGTGCAGCAGGATCACCAGGTGCCCTCATTACTGGGTTAATGTATGGTCTTGGGGAATCATTTAGCCCTCCATAGTTTCTATAGTCTCCTCTGCAACTGCGGAACCCAAGAATGAACAGTGTCTCTCTTCTGAGAGAGCTCCTGAGCTTCAGCAGGTTGGCATCACACACCGTGCTATCAGAGAGCCTGTCATGTAGCAAGCTCTCAAAAATGTCTTATTAAATTACTATCACGGTTTGACTCACTCATGGCTAGCTGCAAGGGCGTTGGTTATACGCACTAGGTTTCCGTTGTTCAGTATAGTCCACATTCAACCCAATGCCTAATTTTCAATGTTCTATAAGTTGAGATGGCTTTCACAATTTTAAGCAGTTGAAAGAAAATAAAAAAGATGAATGATATATTCTGTGAGATGAAAACTGTTGAACTTGACATTTCAACATCCAGAAATAAAGACTTATTTAAACATGTGTGTCCGTTTCTCTATACATTGTGCATTGCTGCTTTCATGCTCGAAGGACAGAGTTGAGTGATCATGGCAGAGACCATGTGGCTTCCAAAGTCAGAAAAATGTATTACCTTCCAATTTATAGAAGGAATTTTCTCACTTGTGGATTAGGACAGACTTAAGGGCAAGATAGCTCAGTGTGTAAAAAGAATTAGAAAACGAAGGTATGTTCTTCTGTGTTTGGATGGAATGTTCTATAGATGTCTGTTAAGTCTATTTGAGTCATAACATCTGTTAGTTCCCTTATTTCTCTGTTAAGTTTCTGTCTGGCAGACCTGTCCAGTGGTGAGAGTGGGGTGTTGAAGTCTCCCACTATCAGTGTGTGGGGTTTAATATACGATTTAAGCTTTAGAAGTGTTTCTTTTCATAGGAGGGTGCCTTTGTATTTGGGGCATAACGTTTAGTATTGAGATTTCCTCTTGATGAATTTTTCCTGTGACTAATATGAAA
>LOJH01000321.1:38529-67076 GCA_001685095.1 Ellobius talpinus | reverse complement strand
ACTAAAAGAAGCTTTCATACTGTGCCAACCAATGTTATGACTTTCTGAGTTGTTCTTTGTTTGAATACTATATAATGAAAACATGAATTCAGTAAAAAATACAGCAGATTTCACATCTCTCGTGTGTGTGAGTCTGTCTGTCATTCGCCGAATCCTGAGTTCTCCTGTCTCTCACCCTTGTTCTCCCTTGGTTCGTGGGTCCCGTGAGGACCGGTCCGTGGCATAGAACCAATGGCTAAGCAGTGTTTTAATGAATACAATTTCTGTGTGGTTGTTTCTGGGCTAAGCTAGCTGGGCAGCCAGAACAAACAAGTGGCCTGCTGCTACACTGCTCAACCTCCAAATAGCAGGAAATGTAGTTCATGCACTGCAGCTGCCTTAAGATGCTGAAGCTGGAATGCCCTTCTCCTGTTTTATACTTGGTAGTAATGTTTAGATTTTTATCAGTACTCAAGGTCATGGGTCAGAACACAATCCTATACACGATGGATCCATTGCAATCTAGTCATACCATTTGCACTTAATTTTTTTACAAATACAGTAAGAACAACAATAGCAGTAAGCAGGAGCCAAGCGCATAGTAATCAGGACTTTGGTTTTCAAGAAACTTTTAAGCTAAAGAAAGAAATTGCAGGAGTAAGATGAGGAAGTGTGATTTATTTTAGTCAATATGGCTAGTCTGGGCAAAGAAAAAAACAAAGTTTTCAAGAAGGGATGGATCCTGAAAGATTCAGGTTAAGTCTAGAGACTGAACAGATTGAGAGAATGAGAAAATAAAGTTATATTTCTATAAAGG
Organism: Ellobius talpinus; assembly: GCA_001685095.1. NCBI lineage: Eukaryota > Metazoa > Chordata > Mammalia > Rodentia > Cricetidae > Ellobius > Ellobius talpinus. The sequence goes on along the minus strand of LOJH01000321.1, from coordinate 66,280 downwards.
AACGTTTATAAAATACAATACCTTTGCAACATTAGTAGCCATTATACTTGTTATCTTTTCTTTTCCTAATTATGATCAATGTCTAGTTTGGGTTTCTATTGCTGTGACAAAACACGATGACCAAAGCGTCTTGGGGGATGTGGTGGTTTGAAAGAAAATGGCCCCTGAAGGGAATAGCACTAATAGGAGGTGAGGCCTTAGTTGGAGTAGGTGTGATCTTGTTGGAGGAAGTGTGTCATTGTGAAGGTGGGCTTTGAGGTCTCATATATGCTCGAGCCATGCCCAGTGAGATAGATCACTTCCTGTTGCCTGTGAGTCAAGATGTAAAAACTCTCAGCTCCTTCTATAGCACCATGTCTGCCGGCATGTTGCCTTGCTTCCCACCATAATGACAATGGACTAAACCTCTGAACTGGAAAGGAGCTACCCCAATTAAATGTTATCAGGGTTTCTCTTCACAGCAATAGAAACCCTAACTATGACAGGAAAGAAAGGATTTATCTACTTTACACTTCTACAACACTGTTCGACATTGAAGGAAGTCAGGACAGGAACTCAAACAGGGCAGGACCCTGAAGCCAGGACCTGACGCAGAGGCCAAGGAAAGTGCTGCTTACTGGTTTGCTCCTCATGACTTGCTCAACCTGCCTTCTTATAGAATCCAGGACCACCAGTCCAGGAATGTCACCACCCACAATGTGTTGGGTCCTCTCCCATCAATCACTAATTAAGAAAACTCCCTACAGCCTGATCTTATGGAAACATTTTTTTAAATTGACTTTAGATGACTTTAGCTTGTGTCAAGTTGACATACAACTATCTAGCACACCCAGTATACAATTATTTGCCTATATAAGTCTATATAGAAAAAGGCATACTCAATAATAATTATGCTATATGAAAATCTATAAGCAGAGATTAAAAAAATTCTCCTCAAAAGAGAATAAGTATTGACAGAAAATATCAACACATGTGTACACACAAATTAAGAGAAAGTGTGAAATTTTCATCTGTGCATGAACAGTCCTACTCTTCAAAGGATTATTTGAAGGAATAACAGAAGTACATGCAGCTCCATTACCAACAAACCACATAGGAGTCAAAAAGTAAGATTCAATGCCAACATTAATGTAGATCTTCTGTATTACTGCAAATAAGCTAGAAAGTAATAGAAATATAGTCAAAAACCCTCATGTTCAAATTAAACATTAAAGCAATAAAATGGGGAAATACACTTGTAATTAAAATTCTTGAAAATAAAAATTAGACTTTTACATATAGTTTGCTAATAAAAACCCATAATCAATGTTTGTATGGATACAATCAAACCAAGTTGTTGCTTAGCATAACAAGCTACATCTGACTATGCTAATATTCCTCTATGTCTATGCCTCTTTCAAAGGTGAATTATTCCTTCCAATGGATGCACTGTAATTTTTTTACAACTCTGTGTTCTTCTAATGGTTTGATATTTTAAGGCAGGTTGATATGTTTCTCCCCCCTACTTGAATCAAGAAGCAGAGATGTGTACAACTTTTAAATGCAGTAGCAGGAACAGGTACACTCAACTACTTTCCTAGTTCAGGTCCTTACAACACAACACATCAGTTAAATGTGTGTGCTTGCACGTATATATGTATACACACACACATATATATACATGTATATATATATACCCAGCATATATAATATATCTAACATATATAATGGTTATTGGATTTTATTTGAAGAAGTTTTAGGTTTGAAGGTAATACATTATGAAGAATATTGTCTTTCACTTTTCTCGATGTATTTAACACATTAATGTGTACACTAAGATAAAATCATGTGATTTAATTTTGTTACTTAACACTTTTAAATAGTCTGTTGACTCTCTAAGGGGCTCCTAGGAGAAGGGAAAGCAACCAGAATTCTTCCCTTTGTTGGCTGGGTCATGGGTCCCCTCCCAGGTGCACCTGCGGTGACAGGGAGCAGAGCTGGGCTCTCCCACCCTTTTTCCTTGTCTTGGGAGCCAGTGAAGGTGTCTTCTCCCACATCAGCCCTCGCCCAGGTCTAAAGGCCCTCTTACCTATTTTCCTTGTCTCTGTGATTGACTTCATATTTCCCCAGAGTGAAGTACAACCGCACAAAAGGTAAATCTCCTGCACAGGCTGCCATGTGCAGGTCGTTGTCAGGAAAGTAGGCCATGTCTAAATACGTAGGATCCCGAGGCCCAAGGCACGGGGTGTTTCTCCGTCCACTGATATCGCAGAAACCTAAGGGCGTCTCTTCAAGACTCTTTTCTGAACAGCAACAGAGCACAGAGACACCTTGGGAACCCCAAGGCCTCCAGCCTCCTCCTCGGCTGTACTCTCCTCCCATCTCAGGCACGGTTACAGCAAGCCAACCGCTACCGGCCCCAGTATCAGTTATTTTAACAAACCGACCGTCTATCTCATCTCAAATTGTAAGTTCACCCCTCCTGTTTTTAATACTACATATATTTAATTAGTCTACCCTCCTTGTCGCAATATCATGCTATTATAAGCCCACCCCTACTGATCCAAATATTATCGTTTGTCATAGATTAGCCAAGTCTCTCCAACGGCTCTCCAGTCAGTCCCTGGGTTAGTGTCTATCAACTGAAGAGAGACAGAACGGCTTTTGTCAAGCCATGCTGGTGGACACAAGTACGCAACGGTGTGCAGAATGCGAGCTATGGATATGCACGTGTGCATGAACATGTACGTGCGTCTAAAGCCAATGAAGATCAATGCGCATGTGCATAGACCAGCCTGTCAAATCTCTGTAGGGCAGACCCGCATTGTTCCAAACATCCGAAGATGCGACTGGAGGAATGGCTGTTTTAGGAGCATGTATTTCTCTTGCAGAGGAACCTGACTTGGTTTCCAGCGCCCACCACTGATTCACAAACCTAGCGTAGCTCCAGAGGATCCAATACCTTCTTCTGAACTGTGGGCACCTACACTCACATGGGCCCATTCCTTCACACACACAAAATTAAACTTAAAATATTTTAAAATGTCATTATCAGAAAACTGGATGACTGTTGGTCATTTGCTCAAGGCCGACTTGCAGCCATGGGAAAGCAGTTCTTGCATATGGCTGTTGAAAGTGGAGGGGGTAAGAATGCCAACAGCCTGCTCTACAAGAAAATCTTTCCGGACAGAACGGTCTCTTAATTTCTATTATTTTCCCCATCCAGTAGGGTCCCTGCAGGTCTGTATGAGAATTTAACAGTGGAACTAACAATCTGTTCTCATGGTTTCAGAGATGTGTGGGTACAAATTTTGAAGAAAAATTACAGCACATTCCATACAAAGTGAACATCCACTAATGCAAGCTGCCTACTCTCTTTGGCCCTGACTTCATTTTCCTGTTCTCCATAGTTTTATCCTATTTATTCTTATAAAACCTGCAATAATTCCAAGATGTATTTTTGAGAGCAATATCTTATTTTTTGCCTTTTTAATTAGCCATTTTCTTGTCCCAACCCATCTTTTCTCACTAGGTTATAATGCCGGATTCAGTAGCTTTCTGGGTCCCAAACACTACCTGGCTTGGGCTCTTCCTTTCCTCCCTTCCCAAGCCAGTTAATCTCCTGCTCCTTCTCTTGCTCTTCTTTCTTCCTGTCAACCATATTCCCTATAGCAGCTCTACGTTTCTAAACCAACAAAATGAGTTCCTTTACAAAGCACATGCTAAGGGTCTTGCAGAATCTGTCAGTTTGACAGTAGGTCAATCTTTCTGACACACTGCTAAGAATGCTTTGATACCCTCATTTTCAAATTTTGCAAACATGCTGATGTCTAAGAACTAGAACCTCTAAATCCCAGGTCTTCTCTAATACTACCTCAGTTCATTGCTGGAGAGCCACATGAGTTCACAGCTCCTGCACTTTACCCCCCTCCCCACAGTGCTGCAGGTATCCATTAACACATGATCAAGTCCTGCTTTCAGTTCAGACTTTGGTACCTTTCCTCCAGGCTACTTCTGATGCAAGAATTACCCTCAGTTCTGTGCAAGGCTATGTATGATCCGTGTGTGAGGACTGCTGACCACTGTGACCTTGCTCTGAAAAACTCAGTTGTATTGGCTTTAAAAGTATTGTTCATTTTGATCTCTTAAACCCTCTATCGCATGTTTTTCTCCAAGAAACAATACAATGAAAACACATTAGCATTTTACACTACATAACTATAAAACCAGTGTGTAATTTGGGAACACATGATCTGACATACATTCCTAGACAGTTGAAGATATTTTCTAATGAGATAAATTCAAAAATAAAGCCAAGAAATTGAAACCAAATACACCAAATACACCAAATATTTAAAATATGGCAGTGGGTGTCCATTATTTTAGAACATCAATGCTCACATTTATGTACCATTTACTATGTTAAGTAGTGTGCACACTTTATATAAATAACAAAATAGTATTCCTGATACTTCCCTTACCATAAAAACCTAATGCTCAGAAAACTTCCTTCTGAAAAAAATCCATCCCTGCTTAGAATTCTACCCTTAATAGCACATTATTTTTATAAAATGGATTTCATTGTAATATTTTGTGTGCATATGTCTAATCATACTCAGCCCCATCCATTACCATCTCATATGCTCTTCTTTCCACCCCAACCCATCTCATTCTTCTTTCCCAGCTCTCTACCTTCACTATCAATTGTATTTCTTCATTTCTAGACTCCACTTGCAGGACAAAAGTGTGCTTATCTGAGCCTGGTTTAGCCCACTTAACAAGAGGACCTACTGCTCCTTCCATTTTGGAGTAAAAATCACACATGTACAGAAAATTCACATTCTTTCAAATTAATGAAAACTCACACCTGTGCACATTGACACAACTTTAATCGCCCAGCCACACAAAATCACATTCTCACACACAACTAAACATGGCTGCACACTTTCAGTCACACTGCTCATACACACATCTGCATCCTCAAACATGTCCATACCGACAAATTAACAAATTCTCACTTTGCATACCAGTTCCACTCTTGCACTTACCCATCCAACTCATATACTTATACACCCTCACATCTGTTACACATTATTGCACTCCTGTGCACAACCAACACACACACACTTGCGCTTAAATCACTTACAATTCCACAATCACAGCTTTACAAATACATACAATACACATAATACACTATGCACTCTTAATATATGCCTGCACTCACACTATACACTCAAATGGACACACTAATTCTTACATGTCATGCCTCATACACAAAAATCTACACACAATAACTCATACACACATGCTCATGTAAAAATCACTAGGATACAGTCATAAACACACTTGTAGAATTACATACTAACACTTCACACCATTCTGCCTTCTCCCTGTTACTAACACAACAGGTAAGGAGCACTTCTCAAACCCTACGTACTTGTTCTTCACCTGTCTTGCTCTTAGCTCCTGGCACAGACAGGTAGTGGATCCTAAACGTAGCACAAATAATAAAAACCGAGACAGATATTGGGCTTCAAGCTGAAAGATCAGAGAAGCAAAACACCCAAGCCACTAGAGTTCTTAACCTCTATGAAATCTTCAGACTGGAAGAGTGAGTTCCTGTCTCATCCCACTTTATATTCCTCTCTAATGCACCACCACTGCCCCGCCTCTATGGCTTACTAGTGTGGTTGCTGGGATTAAAGATGTGTGTCACCACTGCCTGGCCTGCATGGCTAACTAGTGTGGCTAGCTTTGCACTCTGATCTTCAGGCAAGCTTTATTTATTAAAACACAAATATCACTATAGCTAGACACTAAGCCGTCAGCCTTCTACCTTCCCCTCAGCTCCTGCTGCCTACAGGTAAATCAGTCTCCAGACACTCAACACTTGATCCAAAAACCTGCCTGCTCTCAGCTCTTGAGACCAACAGGAAAGGGGTTCCAAGACCAATAGAAAGGCCACTGGGGGAGGGGAATTTTCAGGAGTCTGCTCCAAGGTGCCCTCTAATCAGTTATACAATACTAGATGGTTAGCCTTGAAATGGCATACATATAAAGCAACACTAAGGAGGGTTTAGCAAAGTCATGCGTGTGTGTGTGCGTGTGTGTTGCAATAACAAAGGAAACAGAGGCCAGGGATTTGAGAGGTAGCAAGGAGCAGTAGGCCACGGGAGAAGTTAGAGGAAAAAAAATGGAATGGGGAAAGGGGAAGATGATGTAATTACATTTTAATAAAATAAAACCTACCTCCTTAAATAGCATATCAGGTCTGTTTCTTTAATTATCCACCAAATTGTCCTAAAATATCATATGCTACCCTAGTCTTAATGTTTTTTCATCTTTGGTTCCTGCTCATTTATGATTGGCACCTTCCAGATTCCAGTTCCTAAAATTTCAAATAATGCTGGCAAAGGGGTGCCAGTCACGATCTCCTTCTACCACAAGCTGTTAGATCACCCAAAGTAATGCCCTGCATTTCACCTACTCTAAGTATGAACCTAAGGGACCCATCCAGCTCATTCATTATCCCTGCTCAGCTCCCAAGCAGACAAGACTGATCATCATCCCAATCCTAAACACCTGGGTCCAGGTCCTTGAAGGGGAAATGTTATGCTAAATGTGTAAATTAAACGCTAATTTGTTAAGAGTTGAGGGTAAAGAAATGGTCTTACTACTGACTGCGCAACAGTCAAATTAACTAGATAAAAACAGGGCTCTAAAAATAAATTAGTGAGGGAAGGAGATGGCTCAGAGGTTAAGAGCACTGGCTGCTCTTCCAGAAGTCTTGAGTTCAATTCCCAGCCACCATCCACAGTGAGATCTTGTGCCCTCTTCTGGCATATAGGCTTGAAACACAGTCAATAACCCATGCTACACACTACCTTGAGGGAGAAATATCCTATACTAACACATACACGATTCAAGAACAGATGTAATACACACTAAATTGGTAAATTGTCAGGAGTTGTCAGAGGTCACTGGGCTGACTCTAGTGGAGCAGTCTCCCACTGCACCATTTCAGACCCAGACTCGTTTGTCTCAGTCTCCTCCAAGGCCCTTGTTGACAGATACAGGTGGTTCCCCACCACTCAGAAGAGTAAATCAGTCCAGGAGTAAAATGTGTCCTTGAAATCAGCCTGAAGATAATTCTCAACAGTCTTTACTGCTTTTTATTCCATAATATTGAAGTGACCAGAGTGAAAAAGACAATTCAGAAGTTCAGCCACAGCAAGCTGATCCAGGGCAGAGAGGCCACTCTCCATTGAATCTCCAGCAACTGCCCCAACTCTCCCAGTCCACTTCTACAGGATACTCTTGCATCTGATCTGGTATGTCCCCGTTATTTATTCCTTTACCGGGAAGCCTCACCTTGAGGAACACTCTGCTCTGCCCAAAGACTCCACAGGGAACACCACTTTGCTGTCTTACCAGGCCTTCCATTAGTTTCTGTTGGATGTTTTATGCACCTGACTTGGTGTTTGGCTTTCTATCATCTGCCACTTGCTATTTAGTCTTTGTTTTGCTGGACACTTAGCAGTTTGCTTTCTACTGCTGTGATAAAGATTATGACAAAGAGCAACAAGGTGAGAAAAGAGTTTCTTTAGTTTGCAAGTCCCAATCACAATCCATCACTAAGGGAAGCCAAGTGGAAACTAAGATGACAACTTCAAAAGGAAAAACAATCCTCTACTCTTTACAAATCTGTAGCTGTCACAATTGCAGCAATACTTTATTTGTATTTTTCAATAAAGCTTGCCTGAAGATCAGAGTGCAAAGTTAAACGACTAGAGGCCAGGAAGTGGTAGCACACACCTTTAGTCCCAGGATTTGGAAAACAGAGGCAGACAGATCCCTGTGAGTTCAAGGCTACTCTGGGCTACACAAGATCCATCCAGAAACAGATCCAAGATGGTGCCACCTCACACCTTTAATCCCAGTGTCTGGCAGTCACATGCTTTTAATCCCAGCACTGGAGTGATATGGCTGAGTGGTGAGAGGAAAATAAAGGGGAAGAAAGAGGAACTCACTAGAGTGCGGGAGTCTGAGGTTTGGTGGAGACACAGTGCAGTCTAGGCAGTTTGAGGATGGGCAGAGGTAAAAGGTCTCTCTAGTGGCTTACTGTTCCGCTTCTCTGATCTTCAACTTTAACCCCTATATCTGTCTCTGGGTTTTTATTATTCGTACTACACAAAATCTCTTGAAAATTATTGTAGAAATTTTCCTACTAATATCTATACTAAAAGTATTGATTTAAACTCAATCATCAGAGTGCTCTAAATTTAAGTGTTTACTTTTATCAGACTTTCATATTTTCAAGTATATTCTACTAGCAAGTTTCTTTCCGTTTGAATAACTCCCTTTTGCATTTCTTTAATAACTCAAGAGGTGATGTCATCTCATAGCATTTGTCTCTGAGACTGCTTTATTTCTGAAGGTCAGTTTTGTTGAGTACAATATTCTTGGCAGGTAGGGTTTTACTCAGCACTTTGAATGTATGTTATTCTGAGCTAATGGCCATTACAGTCCATCACCACCTCACTTTCACCGCAGAAGAATGGAGGTGGGGAGTCTGTCCTTTACTGCATTTTATGGTGGTTCTAAAGCCATGCTCTGTGCTTGCTTCCCTCTTCCCCCAAAGAGATTGTATCTTCAAGCTCTGCTGGCTGAGTGTGGGCAAATACCACACAGGGAATGTACAAACTATCTTTTCTATCCAACTCAATACACATTTTCTTGCTATTATCCTATAACTAGATTCTTTGTTCTTATATGCCCTGCCTAATTTTGATTGTCAGTCTTTGCATACATATACAGTAGAAGAAATAAACCAACTAAAACTCAAAAGCCACAGTAAACTTGCTGTATAATTTGCTGAGACTAGAACTGTGAGGAATTCAATTTGGATGTCACTGATGAGATACCACTTTATAGTGGTACTAATGAAGCTATAAATCTCACATAATATAAAACACACAGGAAGTCTATAGAGTCACTATGAATTTTAAAGATTTAAAAAAATGTTCTAAAACCTAAGAGTGGGGATGACTGTACAGAAAAAAGTCTTTGGTCTATATATTTTATAATGAACAAGTTTTATAACATGAAAATTACAACTCATACTAAAACAGTGACTAAAACTGTTTTAAGTAAGGTTAGATAAACGCGTTACCAATGTTTTCCATATGTAGTGTATGAATATGCAGAGAATGAGGGAAAGGTGAGCACATGAACATGAGTGACAATGGAGAGAGCAAAAAGCAGTAAAAATTTAAACACATGTGTCTAGATAAAAAAAATAAAGGAGCTCTACCAACATTTTCAGTTTGAATTGTTATCAAAACTTAAGATTATTTTAAAAGGCCAAGAATATCATGTAACAAGGTCCCTTTAATTATACCTATTTTCTTCAATGAAGACATATACATCCTCCATGAGAAAACTGAATGCAATTTTAATAGTTCCTTCAAGAATGTAATTTGGTTATAACACCAATACAATGCACTCTACATTCTACTGACTTAAATATGAAACTACTGATGAATCCTGTAATATGTGCAGATGCAGAGCCTTCCAAATCTGACAAGGTAGTAGTTGAAAGACCACTTTGACAGGAATTGAGTTTTTGGTTTCATTGTGATTTTGAGATTAAAGGTAATTATACAATTATTCAGAATATATTTTGTTACTTATTTACATCATAAAATACTGCTGTTCTAAAACCATTCCGTCAATGAGACAACAGAATCTGAAAGAAAATGAGCACTCATGCTGCATTTTAAAGACATTACAAGCGTTTAAATTCTGATTATATCTTTATGTTTACAATTCAAATAGCTCCTTTTAAAAGCCATTTTACATGGTGAATCAAGAACATAATTAAGTACATCTTAATGTTTTCCACTGATATATGTAGAAATTCATTTACCCATGGCATTTGTTTTTTTTCCAAAGCGAAATATTACTATCAGGAGATGATAGTTTTTCCATTATTTTAGCTTGAAAATTAAAAAAAAAATACTTACCAGTAGATAAAGGCACAATTTTTACTCACTTCAAGTAATCAACCACAAAATGATTGCTTACTTTCAACATGATTGATTGACATTTTTCAAACAATCTGTCTTTAATCCTGACAGCTCTTTATTTATTATGTTTCATGTACTTGCTATGGGTTACTAGTCTCCAATGGGTGTCATCATGGGAATAACCAAAATATGATAACATGACAGAAGGCTGACAAAGTGTTTCTCATCCTTGGATTATATGCCAAGTCAAGAATGGGGGTTGAAGAGTGTTGCAAAAAAGAGACTGCAGGGCTACTTATATCTTTGTAATAAAACCAGCAATATCAAGAGAGTTATCATCTCACTTCCAATTTCTTTCCCTCAAGAACAATTTGAATCTCTTTGGCATCCAAAGTCTCATAAGTCAACAATGCTTCTGCTAGATTCTTATGCTCTTTTGCATGAGTTTTCAAGATATGTTTTGCTCGTTCATATGACTCCTGAAAGAGAAAAGCAAGTCATAGAAAAAAATGAAGAAATGCAATAACCATAGGTAAGGAGAAAATAAAACCAATGAGGCTTTAAAGTGTGTTGATTTATACTTTTAAAAACATTTAAAAGCTTTGTTCCAAAATATGAACTGTTTGTACGTAAGAATATAAACAGCACATGGAATGTATCACAACAGAAGAGTTTGGAAAATGTTTCAAGAGAGTCTCTGCCTTTCTAGAATGTTCATTTTTTTCTGTTGTAACTAGCTTGGGCATTTCTTTCTTTACCCTCCAGCAGTTAACTAAAGCCTGGCTGCTTCCTTGCAAGACCTGCTTTCCTGAAATTCTTACTCTTATTCCAAATACTTCTTTGTTCCCATCACCATTTACAGATCCTTAGTAACCTCTCTCTTGCAGAAAGTACTACTCCTGAAAGTTAAACCATTTGAGTATTAGCTACCAAATTCCCTTGACAAGCCATCTAATTAATACTAATTACATTCCTCATTCAATAGACACTGCCCCTCAGCCAGATCTTTTCCTTCATCCCAAGAGGTACCTTATGAGATGGGTAACTTCAGTATCTAAGAATACAAAGCAACCTTACTAGTAGGCTCCAGACCAACATCCCCATTTCTAACTTAGAATCTTCATTATGATATCCAAATTTAGTAGCTTCTTATTAAACAAAAGCAATCTACCCACACCAATAACTTGCATCCAAGTTTGGTCTCCAAGTTCTTCAGTTAATGGCACAAACAATACAGTTACCAGAGGCAGAAATCTGGAAAATGGTTTCAACAGCTCTCTTACCTTTCCTATCGAATACATAATATTTTATGTCTATGTAGCCAAGGATGTCCATGAACTTCTAATCCTCCTGCCTCTGCTTTCTAAGTGCTGAGGTTGTAGGCATATGCTACCACGCCTTGTTTCTGTGGTGCTGGAAATTGAACTCAGTGTTTTGTGCATGCTAGGTAATTACTACCAACTGAACCACATCCCCAAATTTGCATCGGTATCTCTTGTGCACATTCAAGGTTTCTTCATCTCTATATTTTATAGGGTGAGATTTAGAATCACTAGTTATCATCAACTTGTTTTTGTTTGCAGTCCTGGGACTAAACCTAAGGCATTTCATAAAGTACACAAGCACTCTGGACTAGAACTGTTAACTGCCCCCCACCATGTTACCATTTTTAAAGTACGTAGGCACATTTTATAAAATAACAAAAAAAAAATCAAGCTCAGAAAAATATTACCCGCAGAAGAATTCTTATTTCTTGTTCAATGGCAGATTGCGTTTCAGGACTTAGTGTTCCTGCATCACTGTAGGTCATAACTCCAAGCTAAAATCAAAAAGCATAAAGTAATTGAACAAATTACTACCAAGAAGTTTAGCACAGTAAGTAGTAGCCTATATATAAACTGGGGGACAAGAAATGCAACATAAAAATGTTGAGTACAATGAATATCATTCTGTGGAAACCATAAGGACAAATCAAAATAGCAAATGAGGGTATGATGGAAAATTAAAGTCCTTTAAGTATCTTCTCAGAAAACTCTGACAGCTCTCCCAAATCTAGATTACAATGTAATCTAGGATTACAAATGAAATAAAAAATGTAAATAAGTTCAGAAAGATGAAAGAGTTAAATAATATAATTTAGCAATTTATTAATTCAAGAGGTCTAAGTAGAAAAAAAATCTCTATTACTACTCAGAGCAATACTTAGAATTAAGTTTTGAATTAGGAACCAGACAATGAAAAAGAATGTTATCAATTCATAAGAATATCAAAGAATGACATGGGAAATAAACTACCTTTTCACTCATTCCAAATCTGGTAACCATCCTCTTTGCAATTTGCGTTGCATTATCAAAATCACTAGAAGCACCTAGACATAAAAAACAAACAAACAAATACCTTCTGAAAATCTTTAAAATAATAAACACGAATTTCAAGTAATATACTATGAAAACCAACCTGTTGTAATATGATCAGTTCCAAATATAAGCTCCTCTGCCACTCTTCCTCCCATGCTAACATCCATTTGTGCAAGCAGCTGGGCCCTAGTCTCATTCCATCTGTCATTTTCAGGCAATAGTGAAACCTATACAGTTTAATAATAACCACATAATAAAAAGGAAAGGCATTTAGACACACTTCTGAAATAGGTACACTCATAACCAAAGCTATTCAGTGTTTCCAGACATTATTTGATAGACATGGTCAACAGGTAACTTAATACATGAAAGCTTTGACGTGAAACCAACATGAAAAACAAAGAAAATCCTCTGTACAGGTGCATCTTACAAACAACAGCTACATAATGCTGCAATAGGACTTTTTTTTCCAGCTGCATAAAAATATTCAAGCAGTCATATATTAGAAAGATTCAAGAACGAAGCATGTACTAAGAAGCATCTTAGAACAACTACAGAACCAGTTGCTATGTCATGTGTCTTTATGTCTAGTTTATTTAGATATTTAAAATTATAGTCTATAATCACTCAATTGTATTTTTGTGGAAATATGTAACCTGAAATATATTATAAAACTACTCTGATCAATTATAGCAAATGGATCTTATTTCAATACTGTTCAAGAAATCAAAAAGGATAAAAAATCATTGGGAAGTCACAGTCTCCCTAAACAAGCTTCTAGAAAGTTTTATTTGAAAGTGAATTTTAAAACAAGAAAATGAGGTTCAGAAGGCAAGATGGCTCAAACATGTGATCACAAGACTTGTAAAAGTGAGGCAGGAGGATTACCACAAGTTTTAGGCCTGTTCAGGGTACATGGAGAGTTAAGTTAGAGTGGATTACAAAGTGAGAAGTGAGACCTGTCTCAAAGCAAGCAAGCAAGCATAACTAAACTAAATTGGTACATGGTTCAGTGCTGAGAGCCAGATTCCCATGCCTGAGTCTCTTGGGTTCAAACCACAGTCACTGGGTAGGGGTAAGGTCTATAGGAAACTTACATGTCCAAGTGTTGGCCCTCGAGGCATGATTGTAGCTTTATTGATTGGCATTGCATCTTTTGTGTAGTATGCAATAATAGCATGACCAGATTCATGGTAGGCTGTTATAGTTTTGTTTCTGTTATCAATTTCCACACTTCTTCTTTCTGGTCCTAAGATAAATGCCATACTATATTAGGAACTGCTAAAATAGTAGCCTATAATCCCAGAACTGCAGAGGTAAGAGAATAATAGGTTCCAGGCTAGCCCATGATTCACTGTGATAACAGGAAGGCAGAAACACACACACACACAGACTACATGAGGACTCATTACAGAGACTGGAGGCATTGTGGTTCTCAGCAGTTATCTCAGCACTCAGAAGGCTAAGGCAAGATGATTACCATGAGTTCACAGCCTGAGGTTAAAAAAAAATGGGCAGGGTGAAAAGAAAGAAAAGATGACCTGCAGATCAAGGGGATGAGAAGGAAGACATACCCATTAGAATTTTATCCTTAGAAAACTCTAGTTCCTTCATGGTAACCATTTCTTTTCCATCAACAGCTGCCTTTAATGCAGCTTGGTTCACAAGATTCTCCAACTCCGCTCCAGAAAATCCAACAGTACCACGAGCTATGATTTCTGGATCAACAGCTACAGACAAAGAGAACAACATAAGGAATCTCCCATTGCTACACAGAGCTCTTCCACTGAACTCACATTTTGAGGTAGAAAAAAGCACAATTACTCTGAGTTACAACTTAAAATATATATCTTAAAACTAAAATTAAATTCACTGAAACTAATGCCATTGTATGCAAATAATACTAATTAGTATTTATTGGTAATGTTATTGTTAATAATAATTTCTGGCAATAATAAAACATCTAGAAAAATTCTAGGTTTTATTAACTTTCTGAAAACAAAACAAAAAGTGGACTTACTAAAAATGAAATTAGAAACTTCAAATATGACCTACGCTGGGCCTGGAGAGATGGTCCAGCAGTTAAGAATACCAACTGCTCTTGCAGAGAACCCAGGATCAGTTCCCAGCACCCACAGGGCAGCTCCTCTTCTGGCCTCTACTGGTACTGTGCATGTGGTATAAATACATGCAGACAGTTTACAAAGATAAAAAAATAAATATCTTAAATATGTCCTATGCTAATGTCCAGCCTGACCACAAATTGAAAAAGCACGCTCACCATCAAATTCTGTTCTCTTAAATATCACTTTCAAACACCTTGGTCTCCCTTTATTACAGGAAACAAACAGGTTGATTAAAGACAGTCTTGAAAATACTGCAGCTTATGCTATGGTCACTTGTTTTTAAGTGACTCCATGTTTCTATGTGCCTTGCTCCATGTTTTGCTTTTTCCTAAATGGAGTCTTTTGTAATATATATATGCCTGTCTATAAACCCCAAACAAAATTTCCTTTGGGATCAGAATTCAAGAATAAAATACTTTCAGGGATATACATAAACTGAAGAATGCACATAAAAATGGGAATAAAGAGAATGAAAAAATTAACTAGTTTGAGGCATAAACCAAATAAGGACCATAAACAGGATGGCTAGATAAATTCCCATTTTACAGAAATAATAATGTTAGAATCAAGGAATTGAACTCACACTGGTCAAACTTTATTTTATTGAGATACCATTTCAAAATTTCAGTCCGACCCTTCACATCTGGTCTTGGAACTGTAACTTGCATGTCAAAACGACCAGGACGTATTAAGGCACTGAGGGAAAATTAAAAAGATACATTTAAATTGATATCTGAAGATGCCAGCATACACTAAACATGTGACAGGGAAACAACGACAAGCAAAGATAAGGCAGAAAGACAGACTTCTGAATATCAATGTTCACATAGTTCCCTCAGAAGCACAGTGACAGTCTCAGTAAGTCTCAGAAGGTTCTAGGGTACTGAACACCCACAACCACAGGACTCAAAAAGCTAAGGAGTCCCAGGCCAACCCAGACTATGCCGTGTAAGCTGATGTGAGACAATAATGAGCAGAAGGCAAAACAAAGGTTCATTCGGATACATGTGTGCACCTAAGGCAGCACTATCTCTATCCTCCCTCCCTACGTCAAGTCCCCTCCCTCTTCCCGTTTCCCACTTCAGATCACTTGTACTGTCTTCTCCTCTCTATTGCAGTTGTACCCCTTCTCCAATGGTCCTGTTTTTGCTTTCTTGGTTTGTGCAGTTACTCCAGGTTATGTACTCACATCTGAAGATTTGGAGATGGATGTGTGGTTTCTATATTTAGTCATGCCTGGCACTGGAAACTATTCAGTTGCCCAGGGCCAGTAAAGAACCTTGAAGGAGAACCTACAACCACTATTTTACAAAACCAGCACTATCCCTAAGTACATTCTAAGGATTTGTTCTTATACCCAGAGTGTAACCTTCACTCCTCATCAAGGAAACTTCTCTTTGCAATTGACAGAGATCATTACAGCAAACTACACATGATCAAAATGCAGAGTTGTGGAGCCCAGTACCAACTGAGACACGCAGAACACAGCTCCTACACCTAAAGTTCAAGGGCCACTCAGGAAAAGGGGCGGTGACCAGAAGAGTCAGGGTACTTCTATGACTGTGTTAGCTCCTATACAGATGGTTATCTCCTACACTTAGGGGGTCTCATCACCATGGTTGCCTAAACATGACCTCAACAAGGCTGATGCCATGTAGCAAACTACACTGAATGGGGGAAAGCTTATGAGGTCTCAACCCTAGACAAAGAACTATAGGTAAGTAAAATGCTGAAAACAGGAACAAAAGTCTTTCCCAGGGAAGGGCATACCGAATGATTATCCAATACTAAATGGTCAGACCTAAAAACCATATATATATATATATATATATAAAACACTATACACACTGAATAGGTTGTATGCACATACTTAGGAATACTCACACACACAAACACCAAAAATTAAAGAAAAAAAAGGCCATGAATTTGAAAAAAGGCCTGGTTTGGTAGTGCATGTGCATCTGTGTGTGTGTTGCGGGGGGGGGTTACATGGAAGGACTTGAAGGATGGAAGAGGAAGAATGATGATTATAATAGTAAAACAATCATTAAAAATACACACTCCCTTCTCAATTGCTATCTAGAATGCTAGACTGTTGTATTAGAAAAAGACAGGCTACTAATCACACAAAAAAGAACTCTTATAAAAATTTTTAAATATGGGAGGGGGACAGGGGCATCTTAGGTCAGGTACCTGTCGAGGCCAGAAGAAAGTGTTTGATCCCCTAGAGCCGGAGGTACAGTGGCCGTAAGCTGGAGGTATGGGTGATGCAAATCAAACTGAGAGCCACTGCAAAACAGTCTGCTTTCTTCACCACTGAGCCATCTCTAGTCCCTTTCCCAACACAGAAACTTTTAATGCTATAAATTTCACTTTCAAAATGCTTTGTTTAAATATGAAAAATGTTTTCAATATTATTGAGAAGTAAATAATTCACTTGGGTTTTAATATATTAGGTTGCGTAAGCATCACTTTGATTTAATATTAGAACAATTTTCTATTTTAGGAATTCTATGCCCATTAGTAATTACATCACAGTCCCCAAGCCTCTTGTAGCTAATGTGTCTCTGGGTTTGCTTATCCTAAACACTCCCCATCAATGGAATTCTGTAAGACTGTATGTTGTGGTAGGACTTCTCTTAGCACAATGTCGTAGCATAGGACAGCACTTCACAGAACTCTTCATACTTACTTATCTAATGCCTCTGGGAAATTTGTGGCACCTATAATGATTACTCCTTCATTGGGTTTGAAACTAGAGAGAAAAAAAATAGTATCATTTCACTGACTGAAGCACAGCTTACATGTGAAAACACCCATATATAAAGCTGATCATCATTAACTGTAACTGATAATAAACCATTTAGATAAATCACAAACCACCTGTTACAGTTACTTAGGAAAACAACCTGGCTCAGGTGCCTAATTAAATACCAAAAAAAAGTGTTTTTAGCTTTACCAACTCAAATTATTTGGTCTTAGACCTCTATTTAATCAAAATGTCTCATGCTGACATTAAAAAAGTTCATTCAAGCTGGGAGTGGTGGCTCATGCCTATAATCCCAGCACCCAGGAGGCAGAAGCAGGAGGATCTCTGTGAGTTCAAGGCCAGTCTGGTCTACAAGAGCTAGTTCCAGGACAGGCTCCAAAGCTACAGAGAAGCACTGTCTTGAAAAAACAACAACAACAAAAAGTTCATTCAAAGTGACATTTCTTCCTTTCTGTATTATGAACACAGATGTAAGTTTTAACTTGATCACAACACTCGGTCATCAACTAAACAGAAACTAGTGTATTAATCCTTACTTTATGGGGATAGGAGTCAGTGCTGGGGATCTAACCTAGGTATTCATGTATACTAGAAGCAGATGATCCATGACTGAGCTATACCTATCCTCCATATCTTTCTCTCTTTAGACAGTTTGAGCTTGAATCATTGTTTTTCTCTTATAAATATAATGAATTAAAAATAAGTATACATTTACAATTTCGAGAGAAACTGACACATCAATTAGTAGTACAAAAAACATGAAAGAAAAATTTGACTTCTTACATGAGAGATGACTGTTGCCTAAACATGTAACATTTAATATCTATACAATTTTTCCAAACCCTTTATAAGAACCTACATAAAATCAAGGGTGTAAATAGCAAATGCTGGAAGATACCTGTTACTCTAAATTATCTTTAAATTGCATAAATGCCAATTTTTAAATTATTTCATATATTTAACAAAGACTCAATTACCCATCCATTTCAGCAAGAAGTTGATTGATAGTCTGCCTTGAATATGGATGCATTGGAGATTCAATTCTCTTCCCACCAACAGAATCTAATTCATCAATAAATATAACGCAAGGAGCATTTGCTTTTGCTTCTCCTAAAAAAAAAAGATTCAAATAAGTTGAAAGAAATTAACACCTTTTAACATAAAAATATTAACACCTATAAGACTATCAGTATAAAAAAAAAGTCATAGAAAAAAAGAGGTCATATTTTACTAAAAATAATAATGTTGGAAGAGGGGGTTATACTGAAGAACATGATAGAAAATGAGAACTAGCTATCCATTCTTTCCAACTGTACAAATTAATATAATCGGAATTGAAGTTAATAACTCTTAATTATAATGTTACAGAATCAATAAATAAAATGGAAAACCAAAAATTCAAGAATTAACTTTCAACAGTCCCTAACTTCATCTTGTATACCTACCAAGCCTTATTAAGCCTGTTTTAGATACAGGGCTTTCAACATATCTCAGTAGAAAATGGACTTTAGTTCAAATTCCCAGAACTCAAAAGTGGAAGAGAACTGACTGCATGGATTACACACATACACACACACACCATACATACATACACACAATAATAATAAAACTGTCCATTTTGGTTCTATCATTAAGTTGCTTGAAACTAAAGCCCATTTATTTCAGAAATAGAAATTATCAAGAAAAGTGTAAAACATTACTGTTTCTCTAAGTAACAAAATGTAAGTGTCTAAAATATGCATCAAAACATACTAAAAAGATTTCTGATCCTGCTGGCTCCTACACCCACAAACATCTCATCGAATTCTGATCCAGAAGCATAATAAAAAGGAACATCAGCTTCTCCAGCCACAGCTCGGGCTAGAAGTGTCTTCCCTGTTCCTGGTGGCCCAACCAAAAGAATTCCTAAAAGGAAAAGAAGCAGAAAAGAATGATCCATTATTTTTAAATCCCTTGATAAAACCTTCAACATAATAATTATGAATTTCTATAATAGAAATGACAGTAATGATCAATATTGCCAAACTTGGCAAAGAAACTATGTTTCTACTGTTTCACTTCAAGATTTTCTCTACAACTAATTTTCCTGTGCCATTTAAATATTATTTACAGCCCGGAGTGGCACACACTTTTAATCCCAGCACTAGGGAGGCACAAGCAGGTAGATCTCTGTGAATTCGAGGCCAGCCTGGTCTACATACTACATAAGGAGCTTCAGGCCAGCCAGGTACAGAATGAGACTCTGGTTCAAACAAACAAATGAAAAGACATAAACATATATGTAAAATTTACACATCAACAAGTAAAACAAGAAAAAATAAGAAGACAAAGGTATACCGATTACTCATTTCTAACAACATAAAACTCACACTAAAAGATATGCAGCCAAACTGGGCAGTAGTGGCACACATCTTTAATTCCAGCCCTCTGGAGGCAGAGGTGGGTGGATATCTGTGAGGTCAAGGCCAGCCTGGTCGACAAAGCAAGTTCCAGGACAACCAGGGTTACACAAAGAAACCATCGCAAAAAACAAAACAAAACAAAACAAAAAAAGAAAGATATGCAGTCAAATATAATGGAAAAATCTTGGTAATATAGTTCCATTAAAGACCAAAAAATATTTTCTAGCCATTTGGTATAAAATAAAAAATTTAAAAACCAATGATATTAAAGAAATAATGCTAATTTGGGCTGAATTAGATAAGATTACAGCAATGTCTTTATTTGTAGGTGACACATAGTTGATGTCTACAGCTTTCTTATATTCAAGGGAGAAATGAAATGCACATATAGGCAAACACTGAGAAAATTATTTGACAAAATGTCAAATACTGATGAGTATACATAAATATTAACTGCTAGTATTCTAAGATTTCCCAAACACTTAAGTTTTCATACCAATAAGCTTTTCCCATAGTAAGCTGGAAAAGAAGTAATCCCTGATCTGTTTAACTCTTGTAATTACATTAAAAAACAACAAAACTATAGTGATGTTACATTTCAACATTAAAAAACTAAAAACAAGCTCAAAAATAGCATAAAGTTTACAAGTATTACCATGTTTTAAGTGATATCCAACTGGTTTAAGCTGCTCATTAATTTTGATGTATCTTAGTGTATACCTCAAAAATTTTCCATAAATTAATAAGAAATTGAGGATAACTATAGTTTTAAATATTCTCTCTATGCTATTATATCAGTGTACCCTAAGTGGGAAAAGTTTAAGGAAACTTTTCCAGAAGTTTCCAGAAGAGATGCTCAGTGGTCTAAAATCTAGCCTTAAACCTGCAGTGCCTTTGGATCATTTAACACAGCTACATGTGTAATCCCTGCATGTTAAAGGTTTCCCTAAGCTACTAGTGCTATGGCAAAACTGTTAAAACTCAGAGACAGAACCTAGTGGGAAGAGGTGGGTCATTGGAGGCATGCCTTAAAGGATAGGTTGTGGCTTGGATGCTATACCATGCTCTCCACTCTGCCCTCTACTCCTTGATTTCTGGTTACTGTGAGGAGACAAGCTTGTGCTACCATACACTGTATGCCTAGCCTCACCTCAAACCTCAGGGATGCATTAGGACTGTGGATTAAAACTTCTAAAACTACAAGCCTGAAACCTTCCTTTGAAAACAACAAACATAAAGCAAACTAATCTTTAACAAAGTAATTCCATTCTTAGAAATTTGTTTCTTGTTTTCCTTTTTCTTTAGAGAAGGTTCTCCTGTTTTTCAGGCTAACCTCAAATTTCTGATCCTCCTGCTTCTACCTCCCAAGTGTTGGGATTACAGGCTCAGTTTATACCATGGTGGGGATCAAATCTTATGCTTGTGCATACTGGATAACTATATAGACCCAATTGCCCATTAGAAACGTATTCCAAGTAAATAATTAGGCTAAAGGACAAAGCCGGGTTAGAGTGGTCATCAAACTGCTATTTTTAATAGAAAAAAATAGTTTACATAAAAGTATAAATGTTACAAATAATTAGCATGTAGTCCTCATAACTGTAAAGATCGTAAGGACAATTTCCACAGTCCCCACTTCTCAGAAATCCTCAAGATTTCTCACATTAAAAAAGGAAATTCTAAGGAGTAGGAGTGTAGCTCAGTGGTATGGTGCTTACCTACTATGTATAAGGGAAGTGAGTTTGCTCTCCAGTACAAGAACAAAACAAAAGGAGAACAAAAACATCAGTGCTCAGTGTGACCCTGAGTTGGTGCCAGACCCAGACAGGGGTGGTGACATTTGAAAGATCATTACTAGAGCAAATGCTGAACAAATGCTGAACTTTGTGTATGAAGTAGTGAAGTTAACAGTTTTATGTCCATGTAAAAGCACTAGTTTTAAAGCTATAGAAAAAAACAACTTTATGTGAGGTTGGAGAGATGGCTCAGTGTTTAAGAGCACTGGATTCTCTTTTAGAGGGCCTGGTTTCAATTCCTAGCACCCACATGGCAGCTCACAAACTGTAATTCTAGTCCTGGGTGATCTAATGCTCTTGCCTTGCCTCCACTGGCACCTGGCAAACACACAGTAGGCAGAAATACATGCAGGCAAAACATCCATGCGTGTAAAGTTTTTTAAAAATTTAACTAAAAATACCCTTTTTGGTAAATGTACAGCTAAGCATTTAAAGAAAGTAGGTACAGAACTTTTATGTGTGGAATAAGCACGTATTTTTAAAAACAAAAATTAGGAACTGAACCTACTCAATTCTAATAAGGGCAAATAAAATTTGTAATCTATTACTCTATGGTTTACACCAATTATGACAATAGGAGAATATCTTACCTTTGGGAAGTTTGCCTCCAAGCACAGTAAATTTTTGTGGATTTTTCAAGAATTCAACCACTTCCTGTAATTCTTGTTTGGCTTCCTCCACCTTAAATAGTGCAATTTACCAAATAATCAAATAAAAGTTAAATTATCAAGGTTTCCTCTTTGGTAATCATATTTTTAATGTAGATATGAGTGAATTTGGCCTTTTTTGGTAAAACATTTTTTTAATACGCTAAAGGTTTTCTAATCCTTATTTCCAATTACATCGCATCCTTATTATGCCAACAAAAATCATTCGAAGTTCCTACTTTTACTCAGAAGGCGAAACAAGTCAAATATATTGGTCAGAGTTAAGCTGAAACTATTGGGAAAAACAGCATAAAGCGAAAGAGCAATCAGAAAACCTAAACTGTTTAGGTCATGATTATATTTCTAGAAAATTTCACAAAACTATTTCCAGAAAACATCATTATCAGAACAATAAAAGGTTTGTTTGTTTGTTTTAGTTCTCCAATGGACTTTAAAAGTTATTCTGACTAAATCACTTCAATTTTTACTAAAATTTTGTAATGATAATTAAAAATAAAGTTCTACTCATGACCAGCCCCAGGAAAATGGACACATGTTCACCAAAATGCACAAGGTATATACAAAACTATAAACAACCAAAAATGTCTAAGTTAGTTAAAGAGCAAATTTCGATAGCCACATAATGCAAACTGTGCAATCAGGATACGTGAACGACTTGCTCTACACAGCATGGCCAGACCCCAACCAAAATCATCATGTTGGGCAAAAGAAGAAAGATGCAAAACAGGATATTCGATGCATCCTGCTGCTCCCAAAACAGGCAAAAAGGAAGCAGAGCTAGAGTAAAGGCCCTGACTGGAAATCCTCCTTTCAGAGGTAGGGACAATAACCAGAAGAGGCTTCTGGGGGGCTCTGGGGTTCTAATGTTCTTTGTTGGGCTAAGAACTGATGAAAACTATGTGCTCATTCTTGAAATTTATTAATTGTGTACTTTTAAGCAAGTATGTTGAACTTCAAAAGATTTGCTGAGTTATTTAAAAAGAACATCTTACTGCACATTGAAAGACTAAAACATATCTAACTTAAAATAATGGGTAAAATGGCAATTTAAAATTCTAAGAATAAAGCAAGAGACAAGAAACACTGTTCACTTCTCAACTAAATAATATCCTGTCCCCAATCTCTGTGGCAAGTGTACCTCCAGTTGAGCAACAGAAAAGCTACAGGGTGAGATTAGATAATGACGTTCTAAACAGTTCTTAGTTTTTAAAGCAGCTCCATATAAACGTACTTACATACTCAAAAATCCTGGGCAAGAAATGATTCTTATGTACATTTAAGACTTGAGAAAACTGTGTAATAGCAAACCTACAAGTTACTTTGCTCCTATGAATTTACATTTGTCAGAAGCTACTTCATTAGCGAATGTTGTCTAGTTTATACTCAGACATTCCTTCATCCCCACTGCAGACAGAAACTTAAAAGAACCCAACCAAAAACAGCTCAACAAGAATTCTATGTTTTCTAAAGACTGACTTTCATTTTGATGGTGTATGTGTGTCTGTGTGGGGCATGTGCATGTTGAGTCAGGTGCTCATGGAGGTCAGAAGAGGAGTCAGATCTACTGGGGCGAGAGTTATAAGTTATGAGTTACTCAATGTGGGTGCTGGGGATAGGGGGTACTGTCAAGAAAAGAAAGTGCTCTTAACCACTAGACCATCTTTCTAAGCCGCAGGAACTCAAATCAAAGCAAGCATGGAACCGTAGAACTCAAGTCAGAATAGGAAGGGCCTGCCACACTGAGGACTCAAGTTTAAAATCATCATACCACTATCTTCCTCAACTATTCCCTTTCTGCAATTCAAACAGAGCTCATAGCTTTAAATTGCAAAAAAAAAAAAAGTTTGGGACAACTGGTTTAACCAGATGGAAGTCCAATGCAGACTATCAATAAGGTAAATTACAAAGAAAGCAAAGAAATCTCAACTTACCCCTTTAACATGTTCAAAAGTAACATTTTTCATCTGGACAGGATCTACAGCAGAATCAAGTCCTGTAGTTGTCCGGAAGCGAACTAACAGGAAGAAATACATGTGGGTATTTGATATCAAAATCTAGAAAAATTGCATGTCTTAGAAGCCTAAGTTTCTCAGATTAACCTGAAAGAAAAACCAAGTCTCATATCCAATGGTTCCTTAGGGTAGTCAGCAATTGTTTTCCTCCTGTGTTAGAGTTACTTTTAAATGAGTTTTTATCAATCCCTATCTAAATGTTACAAATATAAATCTGAAACAGCTCTTTATTCTTCACGATTGATGCTCACTGACCTTGGTCATACTTAGGAACCAAAGCCAATGAAGATAAAGAGGCATTAGAGGACAGTCAATAATTGGCCCATGATATAAGGTCAGCAAGATCCCAGGAGAGAAGAGAACACCCCTAAAAGTGTCCTATGAGTCCTACAACTCCAGTCATTCACTGCCCTCTCCATCAGAGCTAGGAAAGTCCCCAGGACTCCAACCAGCATACAATCTGCAAATACAAAGGTCATTTCAGACAGAATGTCTCTGATGTTTCCATGAGAATACATGTGTTCAGCAGAGCCTGACCCATCCCAGAAGATGGCACAGACGGGTGGAGGAAAAACTAAAGAAGCCAAGAGGCTCCCCTAAGTCCTTAAAAGTAACCCTAAGAAGCCTTCACAATAAAAAGAAAATAGACTAAATTTTGGCCACCTGTGATTGTTTTAAATATCCAGCAGTAAAGCACAGACAAAAACTAGATTAACAATAATATAAAACAAGAACTACATTAGAATTCTTAAAAGGACAAAGACTGACTTGGTCCTTATAAGGTTCCCATCACACCCCAATGTGGGCTACTGACACACCAGGTAGGGCATTCACAGCCGTCAGACTATAATTATCTCATGCTTTTCCTAAGTGTGAACATATTCTCCTGCCTGAACCCTGATGTTCTAGCTAGATTTGTCAACTTGACACTACCTAAAGTCACCTGAAAAGAGGAACCCTCAATTAGAATTGTCTTGATCAGACTGATCTGTGGGCACGTCTATGGGCACTGTTTGATTGCCAGCTGATGTAGAAGGGTTCGGCCCACTGCAGGTAGTACCATCCCTAGACAGGTAGTCCTGATCTGTGTGAAAAAGCTCACACACTGCCTTAACTTTCCCTCAATAATATGACATAGACGTGAAAGTCAGATAAACCCCTTTCTCCCCAAGTTGTTTATGGTCAGTGTTTTATCACAGCAATAAAAACTTAGAATTATTCCAACTAGAATAACTAATGGGGACTTCAATGCTGTGATGATTATCACTGTTGATTTGACAGGATCTAGGTGAGATACTTCTGGGCATGCCTACGAGGGAGTTTCTAAATTGGGTCATGATGGGAAAAACAGCCTAAATGAAAGTGAAGGTCCTGCAATGAGCAAAAAGGAGAAAGTGAAGGAAACACCAGCATTTCACCTTCCTCGATTCCTGACTGAAGCTCCAATGCGACCAGCTACCTGAAGCTCCTACAGCCATAATGAACTGTGCCCTGGATCCGTGAGCCAACTAAATAACCCTTTCTTAAGCTGCTTTTGTTAGGATATTGTGTTTCAGCAGTGAGAATAGTAACAAATATATTTGGTGACAAAGACTCTGAGTCTTTAAGCCCAGGGCCCAACTATCCCAAGACATTATATTTAGGACACATCTTCACCCTAGAGCACAGACCCTTTCAGCCAATCTGTAGCCAAGCTATTTAAGGCTAATTAGGGCCTTCTGCGGACTAACAGCTGTGATGGTTTAAATAAGAAATATTCCAAATAGGCACGGGTATTCGAACACTCGGTCCTCAGTTGGTGATGCTGCTTAGGGAGGTTATGGAAACTTCAGGACATGAAGCCTTATCCCACTTCCAGCTTATTCTCTGCTTTCTGTGAGATGAAATGTGATCAACCAGTTTCCTGTTCATCTCCAGTTACCATGCCAGCCCTACTATTACCAGGAACCAAAACAAACTTTATTATTGCTTTTTGTTTGATTGATTTTGTTTTTGGAGACAGAGTCTTACTATGTAGATCTGGTTGACCTGGAAATTACTATATAGAACAGGATGGCCTCCAATTTACAGATATACCTGCTTCTTGCTGGAATTAAAGGTGTACACCATCAAACACACATGCTGGATACTTATAAAATCAGGTTTGGAATTGGATCTCATTAATTTTCATGGTGGAAATGGGTTACACCTGTTATAACTCACTGGTTACCCTGCGAGTCTCTGAACTGCTGTTATTCCTCTAGTTCACTGTTACTGATCCTTCCTCAGATAACCCTGAAGTAATAACTCCATATATTAAGTTCTTTTGATTACTAAGGCCTTAAAATAACTAAGTGTAGAAATCTTAAACACCAGTCTATACCCTATTTTAAATATTAAGCCAGACTGAGATACCCATCTAAGTGATTTTTAGGATCTCAATTGTTCAAGGGGTATTGCTAAGTAGCTAGTTTGATAGTTAGATATTATCAGGCTTGAAGGTCATTAAAAACGTGGCAGCTTTTAAAACTAAGAACTAAAACTGAAGGATTACTATTGGTCAAAACTATGAGAGCTAAGTCTTATTCTGAATTATGCAGAAGGTCATCACCAAATACCCAACTTTACAAGATTACTATTTAACTGGAGGTTGATAAAGAATAAGGATACAGAGGGCTGGAGAGATGGCTCAGGGGTTAAGAGCACTAGCTGCTCTTGTGGAGTACCTGGGTTCAGTTCGTAGCAACCACAGGACATCTCACAACCACATCTAACTCCAGTTCCAGAGGACTCATTGCCCTCTTCTGGCCTCCACAGGAACTACGCACATGTGTGTACACATACATTCATGAGGTGAAACACTCACAATAAAAAAAGAACAAGTATATATTATATTATCTCCTCAGTAAAGGTCAACCCAAATGGGCCTCTCAGTCACCTGAATAGGAAAATATGCCACAGTAAGCACTATCTTCTTTACAGGCTTTAGAAATGGAGATTGCCTAAAACGTAGACTGGCACCATGATCTCTTTGTCCATCTTCCACTGTCACTCCTTGAGAGTGTGCTCTCCTGTACTCTGCAATCAACTACCTAGCTTCTATTCTATGTAAAAACAAGCAAAGCAGGTATGGCAGTAAGGCCTGTCATCCTAGCACACAGGAGTTATTCAGGAGGACCAGGAGCTCAAGGTCATCCTTGGTTAACCCTGAGCTCTTGTCTCAAACCAAAATTTTTCAGACATGAGCTCTTGTCTCAAACCAAAATTTTTCAAAGCTGAGCTAATGCTCTGTTGGCATGGTGTTCATGCAGCATGCATGAAAACCAGTACCCCATAAACTGGACATGTGATTACATGTCAGTAATCCTAGCACTCAACCTTGTCAAAAAAAAGTAAGAAAATCTTTAAATCAATGATGATCAAAGTTTTGTAAATAAAAATCTTATGAGAAATATATTAAATGGAGGTTCCTAGCCATAATACAGACTTAGGGTTTATTGATTTAGGAATGAGACACATGTATATAAATAACTTGAAAGTACAAGGCAACTGTTTAGGAAAAGGAAGGTTACCAGTAAAGGGAGCACGCACGCATACACACACACACACACACACACACACACACACACACACA
>LOJH01000321.1:0-21155 GCA_001685095.1 Ellobius talpinus | reverse complement strand
CTCTCTCTCTCTCTCTCTCTGTCTCTCTCTATCTCTCTCTCTGTCTCTCTCTCTGTCTCTCTCCCCCAAATTTATCCCAATAGCCTTAGACTACGATGTAGCTAAGGCTGGCTGGCTTTGAACTGCTGATGCTCCTGGCTCCATCTACCAAGTGCTAGGATTACATGCCATGTGCACCAGCCCACTTTATGTCTCTGCAACGTTGCCTTTTCTGGACATTTCACAGAAATCATACAGTGATCACATATTTTGTGACTCAGAACTTGTTTATTCCAGTTCCTTAACTGCTTTTCCTTCGATAACATCTCAAGCAATGATTGTTGATCTGAAAACACCAATTAATCTGTCCAAAAAATATTTTTGGATCTGGGGTATAGTGGTAAACAAAGCAAACAGGCCTCCATGGAGATTCTGCCAATCCCGGGAGATAACAGGTAGAATCACATCGTAGGTTTGCTGTGTTTATCTCTACAGTGCTGGGCAGGACAGACCTCAGGCCTAACCCATGACAGGCAAGTGCTCTGTCACTGATCTACATCCCTAGCCCTCCCCTTTGTTTTTCTTAAGAAAATGAGGTAAAGCTAGAATTTATCATGTAATAATCATTTTATTAAACACATTAAATGAATGCCTTTTTATAATAAGCATTGATTCCAGTGGGTATTTTTAGTATTTTCATTAATTCTTTGAAAATTATATGATCCCAATATTACTATTGCATCTACTGCTCCAACTTGAATGTATAGCTTTGTTTCTATACCTATTACCTTGAAACTTAAAAGGTGTAATTTGGCCAGATGTGATGGCACACACCTGTACTGCCAACACTTGTGAGGTAGAGGTGGGAGGATTGAGAGTTCAAGGGCATCCTCAGCTACATAATAAATTCAAGGCCAGCCTAAGATTCATAAGGATGAGAATATAGCTCATATTTTTCTGTAAGGCAGCACTTGAGAATATTTCAGAATTCTGTTTTGTTTTATATTTTTTGAGATTAGAGTCTTGCTCTTTGGTCCATGCTTGCCTCGGCCTCCTAAATGCTGATATTACAGGCAAGCACCATCATGGCCAGCTCTCATCGTTCCTGAGACAAACGGACTTCAGCATTAAAAAAAGGGAGGGGCTGAATTCTTTATTTTATGTGTATGAGCATTTTGGCTGAATATATGTATGTGTACCATACGCAGACCTGGTACCTAGGGAGGCCACAAGAAGATGTTGGATTCCCTGGAAGGAGAGTTACAGATGTTTGTGAGACACCATATGCTGGGAACCAAACTCAGATCCTCCATAAGAACAAGTACTTTTAGGCACTCAGCAATCTCTCTAGCCTGCAACGTTTTCACTCTATTCCCCTCTGTCAAGGAATATGTATATGTATGTATGTGCCACATGTGTGGATGCCTGTAGAGGTCAAGGTGTTGGAGATTCCTAGGAACTGGACTCACACTTGTGAGCTCTCTGACGTGGGTACTGGGGATTGAACTTGGGTCCTCTGTCAGAGTAATATACACTCTTAACCACAGAGCCATCTTTCCAGTCCTCGACAATTATGCTCTATTCCTCTCTGTTAAAGGAGAAGCTAAAATGTATATGTGTATGTATACATATAAACATATATTACTGTTCATCTAACCAGCTCCCTGGTTATTCGGTGGGATTATTAGAAACATTATCTTTTGACCTTGTTATTAATAAAACTTTCCTACAAATATACAGATCAGTCAGAAAAAGTTTAATTCCTTTTCTTTCTCAAGTACTTTTGCTGTTTAATCCCACAGCAAGCAGTGTTGTCTTTTAAAAAAATGTTTTCTTCTTTAACAACTGAGATATTCATCTAGCAGTTTCCTAATGTTGGTCAAATCTAAATGACATCTATAGCTCTTATCTTTCTTGGTGTTTTTATGATAGCAACTTTGAAACTTCTGAATCCTTTCTAATAAGAAAGGGGGTAAATGTGTTTGGTGTCATGTCCTCTATTATAGGTTGTCAAAAAAGCGGACATGATCAATAAAAACATGACTCACCAGGTGCAAGCAGAGAGAGATGCCCTGGCTCTGAGTAAAAGCCCTTTCGTCGTGCATCTCTTCTACTCACTGCAGTCAGCAAGCAATGTCTACCTGGTGAGTAAACGGCTTGATGCCCTCTGTGAATCATCACTCACTGAGTCTTGCTCTCCCAGAGCACAGCGTCTGTCTAGCATGCTTGCATTTAACTTTCTGCTCTCCCGCTTACTAGTTTAATGACCTTCACCAACTTACATGTTGTTTTAGTGAGAGTTTTCCAAAGAAAGAGAACCAATAGGATGTGTTTGTATGTATATAAAGACACAGTAAAAGGGATTTGTTTTAAGGAATCCAATTATTCAGCTCTTAATTGGTTGACAGTCGAAACTACTAGGTAGATTGTTCCTTGCGAGACTGATGAAGGATTAATGCTGCCAGTTCTACAAGCCCTCTGAAGGCAGGCTTCCTTTACTTTGAGGATTTTAGTCTTCTCTCCTGCTACTGGCCTGCAATTGATTGTTCGAAGGCTGTTAACATTATGGGGGAAATGTGATTTATCAAAGTTTATTGATTAAATGTTAACCTGACCAATACTTTAAGTGAGTTATAAAAATGATATCTAGTCTAAAAACTGGTCTGGTACCTGATGATTTAGTCTCCTTCCAAACTTTAGGAAACCTTCAAGTAAATTTGGACTGGTGTTAAATGTGGTACAAAAATCTAATAATGTAGTCAGGAATTTTAGAAAGGAAGAAGGTTTGGTAGCATAGTGCTGAGTGCTTTTTTTTATTGCATCAAGATGAATTTACAATCAAGGCATTTTTGTTGTCTTTTTATTTTTTAATAAGCCACGGTTCAAATAAATGGTACACGGGATCATACAGTAAGTCCTGCCTCTTTCCTCTAATGGGAGTAGCAACCTTTTGACAACATGGCATTTCATTATTTAATCTTGAATTTGATCATTTCTTTGATGATTATGTTGTTGATGAAATTGTTTCAGGTCTTTGTCTGGTTCTGTTTGCTTTAGTCAAGTGAATTTTGGTATTGGGTTGTAATAAGCTCCACCGATGAAGCTGACCCCTGGCGGTGCTAGGGAAGTAGTTTTGGTGTGAGGATGCAAGTCTGTGTGGGAAAGCTAAGCTCCAAAACAAAGCTAAAAGCTGTGCAAGATGGCACAGGGCTATATATAATCTTAGCATTTGGAGAGCAGAAGCAAGAACATTGCACATTCTGAGCTAGCCTGAGCCTCAGAAAGAGAGAGAGAGAGAGAGAGAGAGAGAGAGAGAGGAGAGATCAGTAAGATCAAGCAGAGCACCTTCAGAAAATGTCTAGGTTATAAAGCAGTGTGAAATAGCATTCTGTTCTCCAGGTGATTCACTATAAGAAAATGAATGCTAAATAGAAGAGCAATTGACTTTCCATCTCCTAAGCTAGTGTTTACAAACCACTGGCCTATGACCAAGTCTGACTGTTAGGAGCTAAGAAGAGCATTTGCTTTTTTTTTTTAATTTAATTTATTTATTTATTTTTGCTCTGGGTTCAGTCCCCAGCACCAAATAAACTGGATGTGTTGGTATACACCTTTAATCCCAGCTCTGAGGAGGTAGAGGCAGGAGGATTGGGCATTCAAACAAGTTTGAGGCCACCTTGGATACAGAAGACTATGCTTTAGAAAAGGTGGGGGTGGGAGGACATTGAGAAAAAAACTTCAAAGACTGTTTTTGGAAATTGGAATAGCCCAGTGGGTAAGAGTTCTTGCTGCATAGCCATGAGGACCTGAGTTCAAATTCCTAGAGCTCATAGTATGCTAAGTGTGATCATAGATGGCCCTGTAATACTAGTGCTATATGTAGGGTCAGAAAACACAAGTATCACTGAGGCTTGCTGCCCACCACGCTGGCTCCAGAGTCAGAGAATAAAGACAAGGACAGAATAGTCCTGATGTCCTCTGGCCCTGTGACTACACATGTACACCACCCAACACCAAGAAAATACTTTTTTTGATACTTGAAAATGACAGTGAAATTTGAATTTTAGTCAGTGGGCAAAGTTTTATTAGAACCTAACCACATCCTTTTGTTACCTACATCTTCAGCAGTATTACAATGGCAGAGTGAAATAACTGCAACAGAATCCCACAAAGCCCAAAGTGTTTATTATCTGGCTCTTCACAGAAAAAAAATAAAAAAGGGTAATATCCTTGACTGCTATGTCCAAAGAAGGTGGGAAAGTTGTCTTGTTACCAACCTGGACCAGATGTTTCCTGGTTGTCAGCATCTTGCTCCAAGAATTGAAGAAACACACACACATGTACACCACCCAACACCAAGCAGAGCATTATGCGAAGACACAGTGGATGTGTGGTTTAGATAGCTGAAAAGAATAACAGCACTGAGAAATTTGCTGCAGAGCTCCCTGGTTACTGCCTGGGGCTTCCAGCGGGAAGAGGAGTTGATTTCTAGAGGAGGGGTGTTGTGCTTCTCTGATTGAAAGCTTGGCTTACGTAAGCTTTTGCCTATTATGCATGTCCTTTCCTGTGATGCATCTGATTTTAATTATATACATGCCCAATTATGCATAGGCATATGGTCATAAATAGGAGTTTTCCTTTAAAATTTCATGTTTAGAACATGGATTGTCTGATTGCACCAGTGTAGACTGGACTGACCCACCACCTCTGGTTTCAGGATAAGTTTCAAGATGTGTTTGGCCACAAAAGAAGAGCTAATAAGGATTGGCAGGGAGGTATATATAGGTCAGGGTGACCTAATTGCTTTGTTTGGAGAGGGTTTGTACGTGCAGCTAGATGCAGATGGGGCTCAAGCCAGACATGGTCCTGGGTTGATAAGTTATCTGTGCTTACCTGCCTCTGCTTAATCCTTTAATTCTTCCTGAGGCCTTCAAATGTCTTTACAGCATCCTGTTTTACATGTATGTGTATAAAAACCATGATTGTGTCTCTGTTATTGACCCTGATTTAACTCACTGGTGGCCAGTAGCTTCCAATTCTATTAAAACAGTAGGTAAGTGGTAGGTGTGATTGCTCAACATTGTAGCTTTTTGTTCTCACTCTAGAATTATTAAACAGGTATAGTGTTTTTATTTCTTTTGGTTTTGGTTTATTGTTTATATGTGGTGTTAGGGCACAAACTCAAAACCCTACACATGCTAGGGAAGAATCCTGCCACTATGCTATATTTCCAGCTCTGTTTTCATTTATTCTAGACATTTCATTGATAATAGACATGTCTTACATATCTAATTTATTACTGGTTAGTATCTTGCTACTCAAAATATGGTCCATAAACAAACACAACAACACTATCTAGGGGTTTATAGAGATCCAGAGGCCTGAAGCTATAGCTCAGTAGAAGAGTGCTTGTATGAGATCTGCAGGACCCAGAGATTAGTCCCCAGGTATGTTGGCAGGAGTGAGGTTGAGTGTTCAAGGGAGGTGACAAAAAGAAAATGAAAGCTCAAACTCATCTAATTATAGTCTCATCTGGTGACCATCACCAGAAAGGACTGTATCACCTCTATATTTATGCCAAATATTCATAACATGGATCAAATCATGAGAAAAATCATCAAATAATCTCAAATTAAAAAGCTTCCTTCTGTCAACTAGCCTGTTTTCTTCAACATTATTTTTATCATGAAAGATGCACACTGAAAATTTGCTCTGGACTAGAGGAATCTAGAAAGATATAACAACAAAGTGCCTTGTTTTGTGGCTTGTGAGTGGGGAGGGAAGTTATGAAGGGCAATATTGAGATGGTCATAGAAATATCAATATACTACATATTAGAATTTTATTGCTCTGCACTTATATAAGGATGCCTTAGTCAGCAATTGATGATGAGTTTAATGGCCGTCAGGTGTCACAGAACAAGCCTGTAGTCTCAGATTTGAGAGGTAAGGACAGGAGGATTGCAAGCCTAGGCCAGCCAAGTGTACAGAGGAATATCATCTCCAAACAGAAGCTTCAGGAACAGTTCACTAACTTCTGAACTTTATTATCAAATTACTCAGCAAACACTAACGCACTAGCCAGGTACAGTGGTGTGCACTTGGGAGTACAAATATAAGAGAAATGAAGGCCAAAGGGTCTGTATAACCAAGAGTTCAAGACTAGCCTGAACAGCGTAGTAAGATCCCCCTCTCAAAAGAAATAAAATAAAATTACATATTAATACCAAGTTTGCTGAGGTAATTGTAATATTTAAATTTAAAGGCTTAATCTAAACAAAATTACATCCATATAAAATACCTATTAATTTATTAGAGTGTAGATATTAATATATGTCTTAGGGTTGCTAGTGCTGTAATGAAACACCATAACCAAAAGCAGCTTGGGGAGGAAAGAGGGTTTTGTGCTGTATATGTCCTAAGCCACAATCCATTGAAGGACGCGGGAGCCTGGAGACAGGAGCTGATACAGAGGCCATGAAGGAGAGCTGCTTCCTGCCTTGTCCTCATGGCCTTGTTCAGCCTGCTTTCTTACAGCATTCAGGACCACCCGCCCAGAGGTGGCACTGTCCACAATGAACTGGGTCCTGCTACATCAATCGCTAATTAAGAAAATGCCCTACAGACTTGCCTACAGCCCAATCTTATGGAAGCATTTTCTCAGATGAGATCACTCCTCTCAGATGACTCTAGCTTGTGTCAAGTTTACATAAAAACTAGCCAGCACAATATATAATATTAATGTTAAAATATATATGTGGAGGAGAAACCAAACCATGCCCCATTCTAAAATTTGTGCGCTGAGATGCTGGCAAAATGGAAGTAATTCTAATAATAGTCTTTGAACTTTCATGTAACTCTGGTTTTTGTTCAAACTTACCAGTTCAGTTTTAACCAGAAAAATAATATGAGAAGCTAGGATTGATGATATATGACCATCATCCCAGTACTTGGAAAACTGAGGCAGAAAAATGATAAGTTGAAAGCAATGAGTGATAACAAAAAAATACATTTTATTGTGTAACTACTCTAAAAAATAAAACTGTAATCTCCAAACACTATACATTCAATTATGTTATTTTTGAATTTTTTGATAGGTAATGGAATATCTTATTGGTGGAGATGTCAAGTCTCTCCTACATATATATGGTTATTTTGATGAAGAGATGGCTATAAAATATATTTCTGAAGTTGCATTGGCTTTAGACTATCTGCATAGACATGGAATCATCCATAGGTAAGACTGACTTTTCTGTACATTGTTACTTAAAATGTATTGTGTTTGAATCTTTAATATATACAGAAACTACTTGCTGGTATTTCTAGTTTACCTACAGCTCAGTTGTAATGTGCATGTAGAGAGTGCATTGGCTCTTGTTTAATCACCCTATATTTTGTTAAATGTTGCTTTGAACATAAACAATTTAATATGAAGCTTATTAATCTCTTTCCACGCCCATACAGAAGCAATGGTCTGTGGTTTCAGCTGATGTGCATGCCCTTCTCTTCTCAGAGAAAGGCTTAATAGCTCTGCAATGTTAAAACTTAACCACACCTTACTTTAAAGGGGTGAATATACATTTGAATTGGTGGTGGATAAGATATCTAAATAGAATGCCAAACAGTATCTAGTATTGAATCATATAAATTTTTTGCAGATTCCAATATGTAATAGATGGTTTTGAGGACTGTTTTCTAGACTTTACTGAGCCACTCATGAGGACTTCTATTTTAAAGAAAATAATTGCATTTCCTCTTGCAATTCCCCAACCCCCCACCCCCATCTGATATTTTAGCATATAAATAAGACTACTTTTTCGGTATCTATTTGCCTTTTGTATGTTCAGGGATTTGAAACCAGACAATATGCTTATTTCCAATGAGGGTCATATTAAACTGACAGATTTTGGCCTTTCCAAAGTTACTCTGAATAGAGGTAAGAATAATGGCAGGTAAGTGCCAACTTCAGACATTCTATTTCATTAACTTAACTTTTTTTTGTTAATTTACATTAGACAAAATGTGATGGGTATTCTGAGATAGGCTAGAAATGAGTATGTCGTACTGTTTTCCCCTCATCAAAAGGGGCCTTGGGGTCTGTGGCAGAATGTTTGCTAACTGAATCCATTCCTAGCACCAAAAAAAGAAGAAAAAAGATAAGAAAGAAAATAACCATTCTTGGATTTTCAAAAGTCCTTAAAACTTAGATCTTTAAAGAGGAACTGGCAGCTGCTATTCTCTTTCTCCTTGCTGAAACAGAATATGATCCAGAGTTGATTACTAAAATACTTATGCTAATACATCCTGCCACCACCATGACCTTGGTAGATGCAATTCATTCATATATATGGAAATAAGTTCTGTTCTGAGTAATTTCTAAAATTCTAATATAAGAAATAACAAATTTACACTATTAATACTACAAAGAAATACTGGTCCATAAGCAAAACTACAATGAAGATCACTGTTTTTCTAAAGAGATTATTTATATTTATATTATGTATTTTTTGAAAGCTTAGTACTTTCAAAAGAAAAATTGTCTATGTTTTAAGGAAGCAAAAGATTTTAATTCTCTCTGATTTTGTGTGAAGTTTTTTAGAAGAGGGTATAATAAGTAACACTGGGTTTATACAGCCTAGGTCGATCTTAACATTGTCATGTAGTCACAAATAACCATCAGCTCATGCCTGCAGCTCACAAGTGCTGGGATTATAGACAGATGCCACTGTATCTGGTTTTGATGCATTGAGTTCTTAATCCTAGAGAGTAAACTCAGGCCTCTTGTACACTAAGCATTCTGACACTAAACTACATTCCTAGCCTCTTGGTCTTACGTTTTAGAATTTATTCTATGGCAGTGGGTCTAGAGAACAAAGCTTAAGAGACTAAAATGATTTGCAGTACCATTGTATAATTAATGGAAGCAAGACATTACTTAAGTTCATCATAGACTTATGGAACGATCTTGCAAATAGAGTGGATTCTCTATTAAGAAATGTAGAAGAGGGGCTGGCAAGATCTCTTAGCAGGTAAGAGCACTTGCTGCAGAAAACTAGAGTTCAGTTCCAAGCATTGGCGTCAGGTGGCTCACAGCAGCTTGTAATCCAGCTCCATGGGATCTGATGCTGTCTTCTGGCCTCCACAAGCACACACATACATTTGGCTTGCATGCACTCAGACACCCATGTACACATAAATAAAAATAAATCTTTTTTTAAAGGAGTATAGATGAGGAAGAGAGAGAATGTGGGAAGATGTGGAAGTGATACTGGGGAGGGGAAGGAAGAAGAACTAAGTATACAACACAATGTATGAAGATGTTGTGATGAAATCCAGTCCTCTGTGTGTAACCTAAAGGCTTAACAAAAAAAAAACAGACAGGAAGGAAGGAAGCAAGCAAACTGTACACGAGAGTGCTACATGTGGCTCTGAGGCAGTATACTTGCTTAGAGTATATGTGAAGACCTAGGTTTGCCCTCCAGCAACACAGATACACACACCAAAGGACTGGTTGAAAAGGTAGTTTTTTTTTATTTTGCTTTTGCATTTTTTTATTGTGTATATGTGCATAATATGGGGTGGAGGCAAGTGTCAGAGGCCAGAAGACAACTTTGTTCTGTCCTACCTTTACTTAGATTCCGAGGATCAAACTCAGGGCACCAAGCTAGGGAAGTGAAAGCCTTTAACCCACTGAGCCATCTCACTGGCTCTTACTTTTGGATTTTTGGGGCATGTTCTTGTTCTGTAGCCCTGGCTAGACTGTGATTTACTGTACAGACCAGACAGACTTGAAATGTGAGAATTCTCCTGCCTCTGCCTCCTGAGCACTGGGATACAGGCATGTGCTACTACACCCAGCTTTTTCAAAAGGTTTGTTTAGTAAATGAAGAATAATGTAAAATTGGATCTAAAATTTGTAAACTCTGAAATTGTAAGCATTTGAACATACATACAAGTCTACAGTTACTTAAGTACAGAACAGGGCTTATATAGAGAGCAGACTTCTTTATGATTTTTTTAAAGTTTATTATGTATGTAGTGTTCTGCCTGCATGTACACCTGCGTGCCAGAAGAGGGTGCCAGATCTCATTACAGATGGTTGTGAGCCACCATGTGGTTGCTGAGAATTGAACTCAGGACCTCCAGAAGAGCAGCCAGTATTCTTAACCTCTGAGCCCTCTTTCCAGTCCCAATGTTGAATTTATTTTAAAGTATTATCTTACTTATTGTTCTATTGCTGTGACAGACACCACAATCAAGGCAACTCTTGTAAAATGAGCATTTAATTGGGGGCTTGCTTACAATTTCAGGGGGCTAGTCCATTGTCATCATGGCATGGAGCATGGCTGTACATTGGCAAGCACTAGATAAGTAATTGAGAGCTTTACATCCTGATCTGCAGGTAGAGAGAGAGACAGACTGGGCCTGGCATGGCCTTTTGAAACCTCAATACTCACCCTGAAGTGACACACTTCCTTAAACAAGGCGAGATCTACTCCAACAAGACCACACCTCCTAATCCTTCTAATCATTTCAAACAGTGCCACTCCCTGGTGCTAAGTATTCAAATATATGAAATATATATTATTCAAACCACCACTAATACTATATATTGAAACATGCTAATAAAGTAGACCAGTTTTTCTCTTGACCTAAGCTTAACATATGAGTTAATATAAAGGAACCATAATTGAATTAACTCCTTATTTTCTTTTTTCCCCTCAATACTTTATTTATAACAAAAATTATCTTGTCTATTTTTAGAGCTTATAACTTTTAGATCTTACATATAACAGTGATGTTTTTCATACATGCTTATAATATGTTTGATCATATTCACACATGCCCTTTCCCCTGTTATCCCACTTCCACTAATTACCTTCCTCGTCCTAATTAGTCCCTCTATAATGTTTTCATGTCTTTTGTGTTCTCTTAAAAGTCCAGTTAGTTACAGTAGGGTTGTTTACAGGAGTGTGGGACTTTCCCTGTGGCTACATCCCTGAAGGAAATGTCTCTCCTCCCCCAGAAACTAATAACTGCACACGGATCCTTGGGAAGGGAAGACCTTGTTACCCTTCCCTACCCCTGTCGTGATGTGGGTAGGCCCAGTCTTGTTCAGGTCTTGTTCAGGTGATCACAGTTGGCTTGAACTCAAGAATACTACAGTCATTCCTGTAAGTCAACATCCCACATCATTCTTACCCCACTCTCCAGCTCTAGCAATGCTTCCCGTCCTGTCTGTGATGTTCCCTGCACCTGGGAGGTAGGATATGTGCCAGAAATGGCCTCTTCATGCTGGGCATTCAGTAGTCACTTGTTCTCATCACTTTGACCAGGTATGAGCATCTGTAATTACTGAACCCACTACAAAAATAAACTTCTCTAGCCAGAGCTGACAGCAACAATGATCTATGGATATAAACATAATTATTTTGAAGGCAATTTGATAGGTACATCAGATCCATTTGTCAAGATTAGAGCAGAGGAACTTCCTCCCTCCCAAAGGTCTATGACATTTCCAAACATGGACTTTTGGTTGAGTTTAACGTATCAGACAAGGATTCTGTCCCTCAGAGCAGGACTGAAATCCACTCAGAGAATGGTAAGTTACCCTTTAACATATGGTGCCACTATTGCACCAATGGGCCTGCCTGGCCTAGTCTGACAGCACTATTGTATACAGCATCTACCGCCAGGTAAGCCTGATATTGATAATCCCCTTACCCCCGCTGGTACTGTGAGGGCCAGCCAGCAGGGATTTCCACACCCACACACACCCCCAGCAGCCCCCTTGCACCCTCTGGTTCTGTGAGGACCAGCCAGCAGGGAAGGAACTCCTACCTCACTTTCATTGTAACTTCTCTGTATCACACAATGAAGGAGTGTGCTGCTCTCAACAATGAGGTCTTGTTTTGGTGACTAGCCAATAGCAGTGGCAATTGCTTGTATTGAAATAACTGATAATTAGTGACTGAGTGTTTCTTAAAAAGCTGGTAGTGTTCTGAGTTATCTTGCTGTTTTCTATCTATTCTACAAAACTGTTGTAGAAAACGTTTTTCCCGTCCTGATGCTAGAACCTAGGGCCTTATGCATGCTCTGCTGGACAAGACACTCTACCACTGAGCCATATCTCTACCTCTCAAATTTTAATGATTTCAACTAATTAATTAGTTGTAAATGTTGCCTCTGCAGTTCAGAACATTCTCTGCATATATGTATCCTACACTAGCCAGTTTTGTAGGTAAAGTTAATAACATAGATAAAGGCCTGGTGATGGTAGTGCATGCCACCAGCACTCAGGAGGCAGAGACAGGCGGAGCTCTGTGAGTTCCAGGCGATCCAGGACAGCCAGAGCTTCACACAGAGAAACCCTGTCTTAAAAAACAGAGAGAGGTAATGTTCAGAACATATAATTACTGATTTAGTCAATGATAGCAATGGTTTTAACTACATTCATATTTTTTCTTTGCATAGATATCAATATGATGGATATTCTTACAACACCATCAATGGCTAAGCCTAAGCAAGATTATTCACGAACCCCAGGACAAGTCTTATCTCTCATCAGTTCTTTGGGATTTGTAAGTAATTAATAAGGAAAACCTTTTCATCATTACCACTTAAAGTTTTAACCTGCTTTAAGATAGAAATAAAATAGATGCATATATCAAATGTGAGGGGCATTACTTTTGGCAGTTTGTGTACTCAGGTGGTAGGGCATCTATTTTTTATATTCATCTGAAAATGAATCTCTTAGTATTTGTTTTTAATTTTTGCTTTTACTATTTTTCTTTTTAGAACATTTTTATCACATGTGGGTGTGTGCACCACAGTGCACAAATGGAAGCAGAGGGTAACTTATAGAAGTCAGTTCTCTCCTTCCACCGCATGGGAGACCCAGGGATTGAACTCAAGTCCTCAGGTGGGAGGTGCCTTTACCCGTGACCATCTCACTGGCCCCAAATAATTCTGCTTTTTCGTAGTTCACACCAATTGGAGAAAAAGATCAAGCCTCTGCAACCATGTTTTCAGCCCCTAAGTCTGAAGCACAACTTTCTCCAGGATTAATTTGCCCTAT
The DNA here is from genome assembly GCA_001685095.1 of Ellobius talpinus. NCBI lineage: Eukaryota > Metazoa > Chordata > Mammalia > Rodentia > Cricetidae > Ellobius > Ellobius talpinus. The sequence goes on along the minus strand of LOJH01000321.1, from coordinate 8,099 downwards.
GTCCATAGATCAGAAGGAGCCTACTTCTCATTCTAGCAGGCTGCTAAAGCCATGTAAGTATAAAAGACTATTTTATTCCACCAAGTGTGTACTTTTAAAAAAAAAATCAAAATTTTAAATTCCTACTAGCAATTTAATAACTTAAAAATGCCAATAGTCAGTCTGTGGCACTCCTATATTTTATTACATAAATGATGATCACAGTGGATTTTATAAATCCCACAGAATAAACTGTTTTGCTAATAATCGTATTTAATTACCTATAATTTAGGAACGATGGTTGAGTAAATGTTACTAAACTTTGACTTATGAAAATTGTATATGAAAAAGATAAAGTAGCTACAGTGTTTGTCTTTATAAATTTATTTCTAAAAGATTCTGAGGTAGTTTAAGTTTAAAACTCAAAACAGAGGCTGAGGTTTGGTTGTTGTTCATTGCTTTGGCGTTTTTGTTTGTTTGCTTGCTTGTTTTTATTTTGGGGTTTTTTTGGTGTTTTGAGACAAGTTCTCAATATGTTGTCCATGCTAATGTTGAGCCCAGGTTGGCCTTTAAATTTCAGTGCTCTTGCCTCAGCCTCCTGAGTACTAAAGTTACAGGTATGTGTCTCCACAATGTGTTTCAAAGTAAGTGTATTTTTGCATTTAAAAGAAAATGCTGGGTATAGTGGCACACACCTTTAATGGCAACACCAAAAACAGGTGGATCTCTGAGTTCGAGGCCAACCTGATCCACCTAGAGGATTTGTGTATGAAAAATAATTTGGATTAGATGGACTTGGAAATTCCCTTCCTAATTGTAAAATGTACTGCTTATTATGTTAATGTCGTGTGTGTTTAGTCACTTTTCTTTTGCTGTGATAAAACACTATTGTCAAGGCAATTTGACAAAAATATTTAAGGGTTTATTGGGCTTCCAGTTCTAGAGGTTACAGGTGATGATGGCAGAGCTGGGACACAGTGGCTTGAGCAATAGTTGAGTGGTCACATCTTTACAAGGAAGAAGCTGAGAACACCTTGTCTCAGCTTGAAACCTCAGTCAGTCTGGTCAGTCCCTGTGACACACCTCCTTCTTTTAAGGCTACAACTAATCCTTCCAAACACTTCTACCAACTGGAGACCAACTAACCAAACATGAGCCAATGTAGGTCATTCTCATTCAGGTCACCACAATACGCATTTTTACAGACATAAAATCTTCAGATGTTTACGTAATTCAGTAGAAGCACAATTGTGTTGTGTTTAATTGAAAGTAAAGTGAGGACCTTTATTCTGTATGCAAAACCACTTGAAAAAGGCATGATGGTGCACTTTTGTAATCCCAGAACTAAGGAACCGGAGACAGGGATCCCTTGGGCTGACTGGTCAGCCAGCCTATCCTGCTTGGGTAACTCTTAGCCTGTGAGAGATCTTATCTTAAAAAAAAAAAAAAAGGAAAGATGACTCAGCAGTTAAGGCACTGGCTGCTTTTCCAGAGGATCTGGCTTCAATTCCCAGCCCCCACATGGCAGCTCACAACTGTCTGTAAGTCCAGTTCTAGGATATCTTAACACGCTTTCTGACCTTAGTGGGTACTAGGCATGCACATGATATACAGACACACATGCAAGCAAAACACCTATACATATAAAATAAAAATAAATTAAAATTCAGAAAATACGCCAGGTGACAGTGGTTCACACCTTTAATCCTAGTATTCAGGAGGCAGGGACAGGCGGATCACTCTGTAGCCTGGTCTACAGAGTGAGTTCCATGACAAACTCCAAAGCTACACAGAGAAACCCTGTCTTGAAAAACAAAAAAAGAAAAAAAAAGAAAATTCAGAAAATACATACGAAGATGATGATGATACATGATGCCTGCCCCAGACTGATCTCTGCCTCCAACTCGAATGAACACTCACATGAAGCTAAGGAGTAACCATTTCTAACCATATTTATGTAGGATGAAGGGGGCAAGTATACTCTAGGTACTGCCTTATTGCAGTGCACACTGGCAGTCAGTTTTCTATCATGTAACAAAATTCCCTATGGAGGTATAAGTGTGAAGCTCATCGGTAGAATGTTTGTTAAATATATACACTGCCATGGGTACAATCCTGAGCACCGCAAAAATAAATAAATAAATAAGGCAAATGCCTATGGCTTTGTGTAATTCACACTGATGAGCATCATAAATTTCAACATCTGCATTACTACAGTTTTAATTAAACATAAATTGATCTGGATAAATCTGGTAACATTCTAAGCTTATAGCATATTTCAATAATGCACACCAGTAAATTGTCCTTTATTTATAACTCTAAAATAAATCATATAACTCAATAAATTTCCTTCTAGTTATATTTAAATTTCCTTATCCTGGCTTTTATTTTACAAATGTAAATGGGTTTTGTTTTGTTATAACTGTTGGAGCTTTGCCTATATTTGAAATAATTTATGAATCTGAACATAATAAGAATCATATCAGGCACACTACCATCCTTGTGGACTAGATAATGTTTACAATAGTTATCGTATGTAATATAATATGCAATTACCTAGAGAGAGTCAAGTTTCATAAAGAACTAATAGCTGTGAAAATAAACAAGTATTTTTTCCCTCGAGGCCTTGAAAGACTTGCATCCAATCCAGAAGCCCCTGTGAAATGTCTCACTTCCGATCTGCTCCAGTGCAGGAAAAGGCTGGGTACACCGGACACTAGCAGTCAGTCCCAGACCTTCGTGTGCAGTGTGGACTCAGAGTGCCACAGCAGTCCCAAGTGTGAAAGAGACTGCCAGGTGAGGAAGGCAGTGATAGCCGCACCATGCCTATCCATGTAAAACCTCTGAGGAAATAGCATTGTCATATGGGCACAGTTGCAGTATTATAAAAGCTCTTTATTTTTCTGGACATTCTGTCAAATTCTTTTAATATTTATTTCATTTCTTATTCAGTTATGATATGAGTCTTGCTTAAAGTATGATGAGTGATTAAGTAGTAAGTAAACCAATAGAAAATGTTTGGCTTCCTCGCAGACTTTTTAAATTTCCTTCTGTAATAAAGACAGGAATAATGTTTGTTGTTTGTTTACCTACATAATTTTAAAGCTCATAATGTCTCCTGCACTGTTTCCCACCAATTTCTCATTAAATGGAATGAAACTCTTCAGAAATAACTTTTAGACCATAAAGTTTATAGTAATATGTCCTTAAAAGTATATATTCCAGGGCAGTTGTTAGCCAAATGGATGGATGTACTTTAAATTATTTTACTTAATTTGTTTTTGCTTTTTCTATAAAGTAATTAGTGCTAATAAATACAAAAGGTGATAGGAACTTAGATAGAAAATTATAGTTAAGTTCTCCTCCAAAGAAGGTTGATAAAAATGAAAATAAGTCTTTCATTTAATAAAGTAATTTAGGTTATATTTGCTTATTTTCAGAAATCTGACCTTCCTCATTGTTGGAGATTTATGTTTTTAGAGCAAAATCAAACATAGATAAGGCAAGATCTCCTGGTCTTTTTTCTTTCTCGACTGTGCTATAGATACTATATGTTATACAGTAAACAGGGTCCTACTCCTAGAACTCTCATTTAATCCCTTTCGTATTCTAGAGATCATAATGTGCACTCTGTCTGTATGTGCATAGCTTCCCCTTCCCCCACTTAGTTCTGTCCTGAAGAATGCAATGATGAGAATATCGTATGTAGTAGGACAGTTATGATCATATGAGTGATAATACTATGCTGATCCCTAGGTTCATCCATTTCTATACCAGGAAACCAGTGAATTGTAATTCAGAAATCTTCTTTTTACTTAGAACTAAGTATTCCTCGCTACTACGTAAATTAATGGTAGTTATTAAAGTTTGATGTTTATACATAAAAACACACACTGTTAAGGGTGGGGTGTTTATGCATAAAAATACACACTGTTAAGGGTGGGCTGTATCTTTGTGGTAGAGCACTTGTTTCGTATGATTCTAGGTTCAGTCCCCAGTAATGCCAAGAGGTTAACAAAAAAGAAAAGGCAGTACTAGAGATTGCTGAAGATTCATGCTATGAAAGTGTTCTTTAAAAAAAATCCCAATCACCATGTGCCAGTGTCGATATATACTAAGTTCTGACACACGTATCCTCAGATATTTCAATTCGGTCTTCAAGAAAAGCTTCAAGAAAGGCTTCTACCTCAGAGGGACATACCTCAGTTGGTACAGTGCTTGCCTAACAGGCACAACACTCTGGGATTAATCCCCAGCATCACACAAACTGGGCCTGGTAACACATACCTGTAATTCCAGCACAGGCTTATCTTCTTGCTACACAGTTAGTTTAAGTCAAGCCTGAGATACATGAATGAAACTATCTCAAAAAGAGAAAAGAAAGAAAAGCATTTGTTTCGATGCTGTGTCAATTGATCTTCTTGATGATTTTCTTTTATTAGTTTATTTATTTTTGTTTGTTAGAAAGTACTCTACCACTGAGTTATATCCCCAACAATGGATTTTAGTTCCTAGGTATTTCTGTTTTTATTTTATTGTTTATGTAGAGATACATGTTTACAATAGCTATGTTTGCCCTCTAATTTTTCAGTGAACTAGATTTTAAACTCTTGCATTTTGTGTTGTTTTAAACAGAATCACCATACCTCTACTGTAAAACAGATAATGTACTGTATTTATAATATAGCCCTACCTTAAATTTGCCTAAATATATTCTATTAATTTTTCTTATTTACTATGTAATATGGTATCAAAATGAGTACTAGTACATAATTTATTTAAATTTTGACCAGTGTTTCATTTGAAAGTGTAATTATAAGTAATGTAATATAGTAAGCTTATGCTATAATTGTTTTTAGTTCTCTTATTACAATTCTTCTGTCTCATTTAAAAACAAGAAAGGTAGCATACTAGTTCATTAGATTACTGGTCTCATGTAAGTGGTCATAAAATAGAAGCTTTTAAAGAATCTAATGTCTATAACTAAAAGTAGCATTTTCCTCCTCTTAGGAAAGTACCAAGTCATCGGTCTGTACAATGAGCTGGAATGCAGAGGAAATGCCTTATACCAAATCTACAAATGCCATTGAGACAAAAACAGATCTTGAATTAGTGCTTTCTCCCATTCATGACAGCAGTGCCATCCCTGCCATGAGAAGCAACCACGTGAACCTCCCTAGAAAATGCTTCTCTGAGGAAGTCTCTTGGGAAGGGAGAGAACTGAATATAAATAATGAGAACATGACCATTGATATGAGACAGCCTGGTTTCCATCAGTCTGATCAGTGGGCTATACATTCTAGTGGTATGTCTGAAGAACACCTTGGTAAAAGAAATTTTAAAAGAAATTTCCAATTGGTTGACTCTAGTCCTTGTCGGGAAATTATACAAAATAAAAAAAACTGTATAGAGTGTAAGCATAGCAAGGAAATGATAGGTTGCTATGCAAATCAAACTACGGGCCTAACTACTGAAGTTCAGGATCTTAGGCTATCAGTATACAGAAGTCAGCAAAATGACTGTGCTAATAAGGAGAACATTGCCACCTATTTTACTGATAAACAAAGCCCTGAAGAATTACATATACCAATGATAGCAAAAAACCTCATGTCTGAACTAGATGAAGACTGTGAGATGACTACTAAGAAGGACTGCCCGAGTTCTCACTCTACTAAGGACTGCCCGAGTTCTCACTCTACTAAGAAGGACTGCCTGAGTTCTCATTCTGTGTGTCCTGTTGAGGGTAGAGCTCCGAAAACTGTGGATTCAGATTCATCTTTTCCTGAAATTTCTATGATGGAGAGTTCACTTGAAATTCAGACCTCAGAACCTGATAAAAGCAACAAAGAATGCTGTTTTGAAGAATCAAATATTGAAGATCTACTTGTATTATCAAACTGCCAAGAAAACTCCTTGCCAAAAGATGATTGTCATACTTCTATCCAAGATAATAGCCAAATGTTAGCTCCCTCTTTACAGGCATTGAAACCGCTAACCTGCAAAACAAATGTTGTAGCTTTTCGAAGCTTTAACAGCCATATTAATGCATCCAATAATTCAGAACCATTCAAGATGAGCATAACCTCTTTAGACGCTATGGACATTTCCTGTGATTACAGTGGCTCCTATCCCATGGCTGTGACCCCAACTCAAAAAGGGGTGTCACATCAGGTATATCACAGTTTGCTAGCACTGTTTGGATGTTAGAGTAACAACCTAAAACACACTCTTGCCTCTCAGTTAGGTTATATGCTATGAATTATACGATTTTGATCTCCAATGGATTGCTGGAGATTTTTCACATATAAATGTAAAGCTGATAGTAATGGGTATTAATCATAACAGTTGGATAACTATGCTTTTCTAAGAAAATACATATTTTCACTAATCTTAACAAGTACTTTGAAATATGAAATTGAAATCTATCTTATCCTCCAACATATATTTCAATTATTTGTCTTTATTCTCTATACTTGTATAAGCCAAAAATTCTATTTCTTTTATTCCCTTAAAGAGTCATTATAAAAAGATTAAGCTCCAAATTTAGGTTATAAGATTTATGTTTTCCTTTAAGGGCTTAGATGTCCCTTAGCCTCAGACCCTATTTTCCATCTCCCTGTAAGGGATAAAAGCCCCTCATACTTCTTTTAAAAGGTTGCTGTTAAGCAGCAATTACCTTAAAGCCTTTTAAGTATGACTTAGTACAAGAGGTGACAGACAGTTACCTGTGAGACAGCTCTTACAGGTTGTCTTAATAATTCAATCATTTGTCAGCCATAGCTTTTCTTATTCTTTGTATCAATCCAGACTGTCAAGATACTTTTCTTAGACAGGATACCTTGCTATAATCCCATAATCTTAACTCTTAGAAGCTAAGGCAGTGGGATCATAGGTTTGAAATCAGTATGGGCTATATAGTAAAACTATCTCAAAAGAAAAGAAAATTTTGTTCTTGGGTATTTTTAAATGTTTTTTCTTTTATAGTCATCTTATTGAAATGATTGATGTTATCTGAACTATTTATTGAATTTTATTATATATGGACCTTTTCATAATTGTAACTAATGAGTCTATTCTCAAATCCATGATCAAGGTTTTGAATGTATCATTTATACCTAGAGGCTTTTTGTTGTTGTTGCTTCAATGCTTTTGTTCATCTAAAAGAAATTAATATTTGTTGTATCTTGAACTCTTCTTGAATTAGCAGACTCCAAATCAAGTCAAGTTAGGAACATCATACAGAACTCCAAAGAGTGTGAGAAGAGGGGCAGCCCCAGTGGATGATGGACAAATTCTGGGAACTCCAGATTACCTGGCACCTGAGCTCTTACTGGGTACAGCCCATGGTAAGGTATATATTATGTGTCTTAGGTTTCGAATTTTTCCCAATGGCTGCATTACACTTTTATGTGAAATTGTTTTAAATTTCTTTGATGATCTGTGTTCAATCCCTAGAACCCACATGGTTCCTCTTCTCCCAGAAATTGTCCTCTAACATCCATACTGTGGCATGTGTTTTTTTATTTGTTTACTTTTGTTGTTGGTTGAAGATGGGGTCTTTGAAGGGGACTCCTGCACAAACCACACCCAAACCTGACTGCACGGAGAGATCATTCATTAAGCAGGAAAGAAAAGTTAAAGCGGCTGCTTTCTGACTCTGAAAACAGCAGCAAATGACCTTGCAGGTGTCATTCTTAAGAAGAGAAAAGGGGACCGGGCAGTGGTGGCGCATGCCTTTAATCCCAGCACTTGGGATACTGAGGCACGCAGATCTGTGAGTTGGAGGTCAACCTGGTCTACAGAGCTAGTTCTAGGACAGGCTCCAAAGCTTCAGAGAAACCCTGTCTCGAAAAACCAAATAAAACGGGGGAGAGAAGAAGAGGAGATGTGTGTTAAAATGTGCTAGGATCGGGTGGTAAAGGGGCTGGAAGATGAGGGAGAAGGGGGCAAAGGGAAGGCGGTGGGGATATTTATCCTGGAGGGACAAAGGACTGCCTCTGGATAGAGAGGAGAGAGACACAGCACACAGACAGATGGCGGTTTATAAAGGTAAAGGGGAAACTTCGTGTTAGGATGAGCTGTTTAATTTTAATTGGGCATGTTAATTAGGTGAGCCAAAG
>LOJH01000320.1:31085-57199 GCA_001685095.1 Ellobius talpinus | reverse complement strand
CTCTCTCTCTCTCTCTCTCTCTCTCTCTCTCTCTCTCTCTCTCTCTGGTTCACATTTATTCTCTCTCCACACCCTGCTTCCCCATCTTTTAAACCAATTAGGGAACTGTAGGTTTGGCCCAAGTACCACAAAAGCTGTTCTTTTTGAGTACTGAATGTTTCAGTCAACAAGAAGAGGCTAGCCAAGATCCCTTTCTCTCAAAGACAAACAAAGGCAGCTAATGAGGGATATGGGAGGGCTGGAGGGGGGATGCATTCTGGAGGCTTTAGGGGTTCTGTAGAGGAGATGGCATGAATTTATGCAAATTGGATTCAATGCGCTGGGTCATCTCAGCCAAGAATCTTGGCCATCATACAGCATTGGCCCACTGGATGGCAACAGAGAGCCATCTATGCCTCTGTCCCTGTAGTCTGACTATATTTAACTGCTCGCAGAAGGCGAATGTCCCCTCCTTCTCGTGGAACAATACTAAGAATTTTATCCAAGAAGAACTTGATTCTTGCCTCAGTTCTCTTCTTCCACCCTAGAATGTGTTCACATTCAACTTCGCCTGGGTCTGTATTCTCATTTATTAGGAAAGTGAGCTGGGTATTTATGGCCGGTGCACTCTATTCATGGTTTTCACATTCTCAGGTCCAACTAGCAGAAGACAGAAATAATTTTTAAGAATCTAAATATATACTCAACCATACAGTTCTTCTCCCTTGTCACCTTTACCTAAAGAACATGGGCTCACAACTACTTGCGTAACACATTGTGTTAGGTGTTAAACATATCTGGAGATGATTCAAACTACATGGAGGTTGTACAGACACGACACCATTTTATAGAAGGGATTTCTGCATCAGCAGATTTGGGTGTCTAGGGTTCCTGGGACCAGTACCCATGGATACCGAAGGATGACTGTACTGCCACGTGTTTCCCAAGGAAACTGCAAGGCCAAATTCCTTTCTTTTTCTTTTAGATCAGATGTGCTGCTCTCTGAAAATAAAATATTTTTTTGTTTGTTTTGTTTTCGAGAACCAAGTAGCCACACTAGTTGGGTATGAAATTGAACTCAACAGTAAGACTTGGCTTCGGTTAGGTTTCACGATGAGCCTCCAGCTCTGAACAAGTCACTGACTGGCCATCAAGAAGATAATAGAATGTTGGTGAGGCTAGGCATGGAAAAATAGAAACAAAGGCACTCACCCGGATTTCTGCACATGGGAGAAGAAACCTGCCAAACCCACTGTACATCACCGTGACCTCGGGAAGCTCATGCTCTCCCAGGACTTAACTATTGAAAGGCTAAAAAAATTGGTGAGGCACTGTGGGGCAAAGCAGAGAGACCAGAAGACGGGACTTCTCTGGTAGCCATGCTGCAAATCCTAAGGACCCAGCAATGCCTTGCTTTGTGTTTATGCTACAAAGAGCAGCGGTCGCACACTTGCCTGTCATGAGGGAGAGAAGGGGAAAGAGGACTTAGGAGGCACAAGAAGACCAGAAAAGAGAGGAAAGACATGGGGTAGAAGAACAACAGGAAGCCATGATGAAGGCCTCCAAGCCTGGTTGGAAACCCAGAGCCTCATGCCTGGAGTCATCTTTGTGTCTCCCTGCTTGAACGCAATCAACTCCCTGGTTGAGTGCAGAGCACAGGCCAAGCCAGACTCTGAACACTGATAAGTTCAGAGGTCCTTGGACTGGTCTGGGAGCGGGGATCCTCTTGACTGATGGGTATGTAGCCTGAGACACCCCTGTTTGGGGACTCAGAAAGTCCAAAAATCCCTCCTATTGTCTCTGCTCAGCTGAGAGCTGGAGCAGGGCTGCATCAGCTCCCTTGGGATTTCGAACCCCAGTGTCAGCTGCTGACTGCCAGTGCCTGTAGCCTGAGGCTCCACAGAGGGGTCCAGGCCAGTGCAGAGCCTGCATGGCCCGTGCAGGGGCACATGCAGAATCAGGAGGAAGAAAGATGGAGCTCCTGGATGCTGCAGTGGGAGCCTTCAGAAGACACAGATGGGAGGTTCAAAGAAGTCAGCTCTGATCAGGGCTTCTCTGGAGGGATGTCTATTGAATTGCATGTAAGTTCACCTTGAATCAAGTAGTATCAGTTCGTATTTATATAACCTTACATAACAAGCCAAACAAAAGAGGAGACTTCTGGGACAAGTGTGTATTGAAAAGACAAGGGAAGGGACTTCTCAGGAGAGATAACAGAATTCAGGGTTCTATCTTCGGATTAAATAAGAAACTGTTTGTATATTTAAAGCCCATTCTGCACTCATTTATTGCAACTGAAAACAGTTCCCAGATGGCAGCATCAGGGACATGAGCTCCTCCTGAGCCCGTCCTCAGCTTTTCACTCGCCCAGTGAGCGATTCGAGCTTTTGCTTCAGTACCCAGCAAAGATAACACTATATATCAGCACAGGACACGGTGCATGCCCAAGCATCACCACACCTGACCCACGCAGCAAGCGCCCTGTCAGGAAGGCTCTGTTCACATTTCCTATATTCCAAGTGATGCTATTTCAGAAGGCACAAGATGACATAACCAGAGCCACCTGTAAGAAAGGCTCTGTGTCTCTGAACTTAGTGTTTGTTTTATGCTTCAGATCAACTACTATTTTTTACATAATTTACAGGCTACCATATCGATAAGCTGCTTTCGGAAATATTTATTTCTCCTTTTTAGCATCATCATTATTCTTCACCTTTCTTTATAAAGCAACCCCACAATGCAACATCAGAGACATGTTGGGATGTCCCTTCTTACCATTATTGTTGGCAGTGGGTGTCGAGACCCCGGCATAGGAGGATGGAGTGGGAGAATTGTAACCCAATTCCACCTTCCCAGGACTGCAGCAAGTCCTTGACTTTGATCCTGGTCATCACTCACTGCTATCTTTATCCTGGAGTTATTTCATGCATACATGAGACTAGGTAACATGCTACTAGAATTTCTTCTCCTTCTCTTTCTCTTCTTTCTGTTTTTCCTTCTCTCCCCATCTCTTTTGAGATAGGATCTCAGGTATCTGGGCTGCCTGCTACTTACTACGTAGCTGAGGGTGACCTTGAACTTCTGATTTTTTTGCTTCCACCTCCAGAGGGCTGGGATTACAGACAGGCACCACCAGGCCTGGTTTTTAATGTAGGATTGGAGGTCAAACCCAGGCCACTGTGGGTGCGAGGCATGGACGCTATGGGCTGAACTATAGCCCCAGACCAAGAATTTCTTCTTAAACAGTGGGATCTGGTTTCTCAAAGCCAGAGGGTTTTACCTGCTGGTCGATCTGAAGGAGTCATTTTTCTAACTTGAATACATTTAAGGTATCCTCATCCTGAAGGATTCTTGGGCTCCTTTTTTGATCATTTCTAGTGCAGTGCATTTGGGAAATGTCGGAAGCCACAGAATAGTGTCGGCAGGCAGTAAAATGGTTCTCAGACTCTTCTTCAAGTTTAGCCACTATATGGTTGTTCTTCTAAATCACCGCACTCTCCAGTGGGACCGAGAACCGGTCCTGATGGAGCTGCCAGCAGCAAGACTTCATTAGACACTTCCTCATTTAATCTTCTCATGTAAAATATTCCTAACACCAGGTCCCTTGGCAAATGCCCTGAAGAAGTTTCATTTCAATAATATTGCCTTGTATTTACATAACCTCTATATCCAAGGAGTTTGGAAACACTTACGGCCCATGCTTCATTACTGAGTTTAACCAAAAGGAAAAGAAAGCTAGCCTATTTCATAGGAACAACTTAAGATCTTCCTTTAGCAGGATGGCATAAAAATAATATCAGGTGACAGTAGGGACACATCTGTCTTTGGAGGAGCCCAGCGCCATCGGGGTGCTGCAACTACTGGAGAATATAAAGAATACATCAAGCAAGTGTTTAATTGACAGTGACCCAGTAAAGCAGGGGTGTGTGGGAGTCAGAGACAGACCTCAGCGTTCCATTCCACCAGTTCAGGTTACAAGTCTGAGGGCAGTAAATTAAAGGGAGAAAGGAGAAAGTGACTTCCTTTTGCCATTCTTGGCACAAGTTCCCCCCCCACACACACACCTCAGATGGAAGAAAAGAAGAGACTCCCACCCCTGCCCCGGATGTTGGATGGAAGGCTGTATTCTTTATCTTTATGTCCTGCTAGTTCTCCCAAGATGTTGACAGAAACAACACAGGGCCCTGTCTATGGTAAAGTCCCAATTAGCCCAGGGCTCAGGGAACAGACATGGCCGTGCTTTGAATTAAGCAGTAAATGAATGTTGCCTAGTAAACTTTCCTGTCTTAGAGCTTATTACACGTCTGGAGACCCGGCTGACTCTGCTTGATGGGACTGGCTTTTCATTCTCAGGCTTACCAAGATGGCAAAGACAAGAGGTGGGAGACTATGTGTTCTGCTTCCTGGGTTTCAGCCTGAATTGTCTATATGACAAGTTTTGGAGGTCTGCAACAGTTGCCCATTCGTGTGCGTGCACGTGTGTACGTGTGTGTGTGTGTGTGTGTGTTTGTGTCTGTCTGTCTGTCTGTCAGCACAACTTTTCTTCTCACCTCACTGAGTCTTAGCCTGGCAATTTCTCAGTCAAAAGAGTTCTACTACAGGGAGAAGCGCATAGAGTAGGGGGGCTGTGCCTAGGAGTGCCATAGCCACCACACTCCACCAGTTTAAGCTTTCGGGTATCTTGTCTTCCTTTTCCTCCTAGGGAATCAAGGTGCAGTTCGGGAAAAGCAGAACTTTGCCCTGTTCTTTTTCCATATTGTAATTTTTTTAGGCTGCCATCAATGACTGATTTCATGTCCAATGTCCCGGAGTTCAGCAGTTTTTACACTTCTTAAGTTAGGGAAAACCAATACATTTTCAAAGTTGTATAAGGAAACCCTTAACCTGTTAAATACGATCTTCCCAGTTCCTCCAGTACCACCAGGCACAGAACTGATCAGGACAGAGAAATGGTCACCAACTCTCCTGATCCTGTATCAGTTTTCTTGCCCCACACCAGACTCATTTCAGATGAAACAAAACAGAAGCTGAAGGGCAAGTTGTCTAGTGACACCAGGATTCTCCAAGCAAATATTCCATAGCAGGGGACCTCTGGGCTGCCTGGCATAGGTATGGCAATTTGAACTTGGCCCTCGTCAGAGTGCGGTGCATATAGTGTTCAAAGTCAGGATTGCACACAGCAATTAACCAGGCGGCGAGCGGAGGGGAAATATTTATGGGATAATAAATGTGAGCGAGGCATATCTGTGCTCTCAGCATAATTGGCAGCAGAGGTGTGGATGAATGGATTCCTTATAGGAGCTACAGTTGGTCCCTCTCCGGGGCATAAGCAATCCTCACTCAACCCGAGGATAAGGGAATGCGGTGAGTGAGTCTCCCCACTGATTTGGAAGGAGGACTCTGGAAGGAATACAACCCCTACTGTCATAGGATCTGGCTGGGCAATATATACAGATCTCCCACTCCCCAGAGTGGGTTCTATGCCTCCTGTATGTGGGGTATAGATCATTCCTACGAGACAGACTTTATGTGGACCTTTGGAAGCAGAAAGACAAAAGTTGACAGGATGGGGCCATTGTCATGGCAAATCAGAGCAGGAGAAATCGCCACAGTTAAATAAGCTCCTGTGTTTTCTATGTGAATCTCACTGTTTGAGTATTTTAGAGGAAGAATTCAGAAAGTATGGTTTTCAGCCACGCAATGACATTGGATATGGTGCACTCATTCTGACATCACCGCAATATTCCTGAACAGTTGCTGTGAGTTTATTTATAAAGAGCCATAGAACAACAAAAACCCCAGAAAACAAATCCCAAGGTTAAATTGATTTGAAAAACAAAACGTTATTTTTTTTTAGTAACTTTCTTCCAAGTATGTTACTAGAGGGGCATTTTTGTTGAATAAAAGGAAAAAAATTGAGGTAATCTGTGCAATTCTCAGTATGCCTTTCTAAAAGTGAAATTGGAGGCTGGGGTTGCAGTTCTTGCCATGAGAGAAACCCCATGCACTTACTTCCCTGCCTGCCTGCTATTGTTAGGCACTGGGTGGATTTCGCTTCACATTCTTTCCGTGTTATTGTAACAGACAAGCCTAAGACACTGCCTAATGTTAATTCTGCCCGCTGCTGCCAATTATAATCAGAGCTAGTCAAAATAAACAAATTAAACAAATAAACATGTCAAAACATCTCTGATTTAGGGAAAATAAGCCAAGACTGAATTCTCCCAGAGTTTCGGCATAAATGATGGGCTGCGGGTTGTAAAACGCTCCATAACATTTTTCACCTTTGCAAGGGGGAAGGTGGGTCAGTTTAGAATTACAGCTCGGCTCAACTTTGAGGAAGGGGTCTGCGACAGAAACCAAATCAAACCCAAATGTTGCTGGCTTTGTCGAAGGTAGTTATGATGTGCTAGGCGCTCTGGATGCTTGAGAAAGAGAGAAGGGAAGAAAGAAAAAGCAGTCGACCGCTTTGTTGACATGTTGCCAGAACCCCTAAATCACCAGAGAGGAGCAGCGCGGCACAGGTGAAAATATACCAAAGGCGGATGTACGTTTCAATATGAAACATACCATCATCATGACATGTCCCAATCAGCACGTTGCAAATACTAGGCAATTAAGTCAGAAAGCTCTACTGGTTTCAGAAAAGGGTATAAAACATGACTTTGCTGCTTTGCTACTCAAGTAGAGTGTCTTGGCTAGAGCTATTGCTTAAATCATGGGAGGGATTGTGAGGTCGATGTGTGTGTGTGTGTGTGTGTGTGTATGTGTGCATGTGTGTGTGTGTGCTCATTGGTGTGTTAACCTGTAAAATATGGAGCAAAGTTAGAGGAGAAGGCTGACCTTCGGGCAGGTGGTTATTGTAAAAAAAGTGATCTCTGGAAGTTTAAGACATTTCAAATTATCTACACCCAGCTCTGGACAGCAAGCCACTCGCCAGGCGATTAGTGCAGATTCCTCTACACTCTTCATTCAGTCCCATCTGATCTAATACCAGCTCACCAACTAGGCCATGCAACAGGCAACAGCACGACAAGTGGGCATGGGCCTCGTCCTGGCTCCCCTCCGGAAAGTTAATAAAATGGGTTTAAGACAGGGAAGTCGGTGATGGGCATGGGACAAGAGCTGAGGAGGCTGGGATTCGCTCTCTCAGCTGGACTCTTCACTGACTGGAGAGTGGGCTTTGGGGGATAGTTTTGCTCTACGGACAGGAGTTTTGCAAGTCTGTGAGGGGTGACATTCCCCACCTCCAAGACACTGGCCTTGATTTCTTCTCTCATCTTTCATGCTTTTATTTCTAATGTGCACGGTGCTTTGCCAGGGAAGTGGGTGGGGTGGAAATCACCGCGCCTTTGGAACGCTGTTTTCTGAGGACAGCGTATAGAACCTTGGTTATTAACAGCCTCTCACAAGACAGTTATTTTTGGAGTGGCCTCTTAGGAGGCAACCTCTTGGAAGTGAACTCATTTATTTTGCGTCTCACTGTCCTGCCATTTCCTGCAGAGAGAGAGGAAAAGCAAAACCACATGTTTTGAGGAGCGAATGGAGGAAACCCCTCCGAAGACAAATGACGACTCCTCTCCCCTGGCAATTAGTCAAACCTGGGCTCCGGGCCAGCCCAGGTGCTCCCGACTGCGTATAAATTTGCCAAAGAACAATGAAAATAGCAGCTGATTGTGCTGACAGATTCTTCTGGTAATTTCCTGTTGTTTGGCATCTTCAGGTTCTTTTCCCACAATTATAGCTGCTGATGAAGTCAGGGACCCTTCCAAGTCATTTTCTAGCCCTCTCTGTGCCCCTTCTGTCATCTCACCAGCCAGCAGCCTCTTGTTCCCCAACTCAAAAGAAATGAAACAAAGTTTGAAGCCAAGTCAAGAAATATTTCGGAGTTGTAGACTTTTTCTTTCCCAGATGTTTGAATTTAATCCCCTTGCAAAATACATATTTTAATGAGTCTGAATTTAAAAGAGGAAAGAAAAAAAACTGCCCTGCACCTGCATCATATAGAGTTTCTTGGTGACTGTGAGCGGGAATTCAGGTTCCTTCTGATTTTCCAGTTTGCATGTTGGAAGGTTTCTGGAACCGTCCATTAGCATTTGATCTCATGGAAGCTGAGGTAGCTGGTGCCAGGGCTGACCAAGGTGGGACTTGAATCCAGGGCTAGCCCCTTGGTCAGCTTCAAGCAGGCTTGGACGTCTTCTTGATGTGATGATCACTTGCCCTGCTTTTGTTTCAAGAAAAATTATCTACAACCGGCTCTAGACAGAGCTTCCCCTCTCTTCGTCTGAAACAATGAAGACTATTATTGGACGTGATGGTTCATCCCAGCACTTTGGTAGCCCGAGGCAGGAGGATGGCTGTGGGTTGAAGGCCAACTTAACCTACATGGGAAGTTCCAAGGCAGCCACAGCTATAGAGTGAGGACTTGTCAGAACAAAATGAAATTCAAAGAAGCAAAGGAGGAAAGAAAGCAAAATAGACTGCTATTGCTTTTTTGGAAAAGTTATATTCAAGCCCAAGGGACTTGGAATGAAATTAAAATAAGGGAAATTTCATTTTTCTTAAATCTGCATATTATCCAATATTTTCAGGGAGGTATATGTGCTTTCTTGGTATGTGTGTGCATGTGTGCATGCATGTGCGGGGATGTGTGCATGTGTGTGGACATTGTGTGTGTGTGTGCTCACACAGACACACAGAGGGAAGGAGCTGCAGCTACCATTGAGGAGCTGCCAGGAAGCAGAGTTTCTTTCCCCCTATTTCTGCCTTCCCTGGCCCCTCAACCCCCAGAGGAGAGAGGCCATGTGAACGCCACAATGTGGCTTTGCAGCAGAGCTGCCTAGGAGAGATTAGACTGCAGTATAATGTATTGAATTTTTCTTAACAGGGCTCGGTGTCCCCTATTAATCAGGACTTTAAGTCAGGAGAATTACAAATGAAAAAAAAAATTCCAGGATAATCCACAACATTTGAGAAGAGGGCAAACCTTAGCAGGATCCCATCTGAAAGCTGGGCTTGAGCCTGGCTATGTAATCGTCAGTCTGTTTGGTACTGGATATATTCATTGTGGCAAGACTCTTCCTGTGTTTAGGGAAAAAGCATGGGGGGCGGTGAAGAACAAATATAAAATCTGGAAGTTACTAGGAGCCAATTTTCTAGATCCCTGCACCTTTTTATTTTGGTCAGGCTCTCATGTAGCCCAGGCTGGCCCTGAGTTCCTGGTACTCTTTCCTTCATCTCTCACATGCTGGAATTATATGGGCATTTGTCACTTCATCTGCTTTAGATCCCTGGACATTTTTTTTGGCATGTGTGTGTGTGAGTGTGTGGCAAGACAGGATGTGTGTATGCATGCCCATATGTATGTGGGTACATGTGTCTGTGCAGGGGCGTGAGTCTGTGTACAGAGTCTCAAAGCTGCTGCGTCTTCCTTGATCACTCTTATTAGTTAGGCAGAGACTATGGACCCAGAACTCTCTCATCAGCTAGTTTAAGCCAGAGAGCTCACCTCAAGGATCCTCCTGAGATCTGGGTTTACAGACAGCCACCATGTCTGCCTGGTGCTCAGGTGGGTATGGGAATCCAAATTCAGGTTCTTAGGATTGTGTGGCAAGCATCTTTTCTGCCGATCATCTCTCAGGCCTTCCCTGGACTTCCGAGAAGAAATAGCAAACCATCCAGGTGAAGGTAGGGTAGGAGGAAGTTTGAAATGAGGCGGGACATAGAAAAAGAAGGGCTATTTGTGACCTGTCAATCATCATCCCACACTCACCACATGCTGGGGCGTGTTGATATAAACTATGTGTAGTTGTAGAAAAATGCTTTTAGTTCCTGTCATTTGTTATACATTTCATCAAGAAAGCCATTCATTTATTCCTTTCTAGCTTATTAATTAATTTACTCATTAGTATACACCCCATTTGTTAAATATCCACGGGTTTATTACAACTCCTTTATACCTTTGCCACTGACCATAATTTAATCTAGTCTGCCCCCTTTCAAAGTCCCTCTCACCCGGAGTCAAGTGGTACCTCCTCCTTACAATCTCCTTTCGTTTTTTTTTTTTGCATTGTGGCCCTTATTAATCTTCATTTCCTCCAGCTATCCACGGCACAGCTTCATTCATTCGGCCAGACTAAAGGGCCACTTAGGAGGTGCATTGTGCTGGAAAAGGGATTGTGGTGTTAATTAAGACAATTGTGGCTCCTGACCTCCATGGATCCTGAATGACAACCATGGCCACAGCCAGTTGAATAGACACCTCGTAGCTACGGCGTATGTGATATGTGATCGTCAGGAGCAGGTGAGAGGCTCCAGCGCTGAACTTTAAAGCTAAAACCTGAAGGATGAGCAGTCCTCATATTCTGGACTGCCTAGGTCAATGGTCCAGGTTGAGAGACTCCTGGAGACAGATGCCCAAGAGAGAGAGAGGCACAGGCACGCTGGGAAAGGAATGCTTGTATGGCTTCTAGCACTTTGATCACACAGTGTGCACTTTGGGGCACACACCAAAAGTTCAGAGAGGAAGGAGAATGGGAGAATGACACAAAACTTCAACCCCACAGAAAAGCAGAGGCCAGATTCGGAACCACCTGTGACACCGCAACAAAGAACACAGACCTGTTCTGTGGGTAGAGTTGGTGTGGACAGCGTGGAGAGGCATGCTTAAATTTGTGTTCTGGAAAGGGAGCGTTGCCTGAGGCCTGGAGGATGGATTGAGGTAAGTCAGTGCAAGGAAGGACAGGTTGTCTTAAATGACAATCATACTTTTTTTTTGGAGCTCAGTTATACAGCTGTCCCTCTGTATACAAGGTAAATCGATTACAGGACACCTTAGATATCAAAATCTTTAAAACTGTATAGTAGCCACATGTAGCTTGCTTATACTCTCCAGTCTACTTTAGCTTGTTTATTGTGTGGGAGTGTGTTGTATGCATGTGAATGCATGAGTGCCTGAACCTGCAAGCATGCCTGTGGAGGCCAGAGCAGGGCATTGTCTCTGACGGAACTAGGAACTAGAAACTCACCGTTTAGGCTAGGCTGGCTGACTACTGAGCTTTTGGGATTCACCAGTTTCTGCCTCCCTTAAGCGCATTACAGCCATCTCAACTTTTTACGGGGGTGCTGGGGATTTGAACCCAGGTCCTCGGGCTTGCAGAGTATCACCCTCGCCATGAGCCATGTCCGCAGCAGCCCCTCCGGCATGCTGCAATTCTTTGCCAGATGACTTATAACCCAATGTAATTGCCGTGTTAATATTGCAATGGCTCACTAAGGAAGTCAGGTGGAGAATGGCAAGGGTGGACACGTTTGATTCAGTCTGGAGTCAGTGCACACAGAGGCCTTCTGTCTCGTGTTTTCTGTTTTTGTGTTCCCTTCACAGCAGTTAGTGGTCGTTAGCTGGACCACAGGTACCTGAGACCATAGACCATAGACTCTTCTATGCACAGGTAACAGTTGATGCTCAGCTAAGTATTTTATGCTTACGCTCTTCCTTTCCAGCAAGCCACTTCAAGACCCATCACCACCCTACCTACAGTGGCTTGTACACAGAATCAGGCTCTTCCAGGTGAATCTCCTAAAATCTCACCTTACCAAAACAATAAGCTGGGCCTGGCCTTTTCGAAAGCCTTTGACCTTCTCCAGAGAGAAACACTGAAATTTTATGGGATATGCACGGTCCCTAACTCTGAAAGTCAGCGAACTCAGCCGAAAGGCTGGGTGAAATTCCACAGATGGGAAGCGGGACTTGTAGACCTGGGTGGGAAGAGCTTGTGGTGTACTGGTGCTCAATTTCCCTGCAAGTCCCTGGAAAAGTGGCTCCCTGTACCACCCACAAGGCACATTCCAAGGTGTCCACCAGAGAATCTGACCCCGTTACCGCTTGATATTTATAGTCAGCTTTCGCCTGTGATTATATTAACAGTCAAACAACTACTGCTTTAGATATGATTGGGTGCATGTGTGCATGCCTGCATTTGTGTGTGTGTGTGTGTGTGTGTGTGTGATCTCATCAGGGGGAGGGTTATGAAAGAAGAGGGTATGTTGAAGGAAAGCATATTGTCCCTTTGAAACTGTATTTCTGTTAAACTAAACAGGAAATTTTGCTAAATATCTGTATTAAAGAACAGAGTATGGGTACCTGGAAGGGGCATTTTAAGGTGAGAAGGTTGAATCCCAGGAAGAGTCTTGTCTTGGGCCACTCAAGAGTCTCTTGACTCCTGATTCAGTGCTCTCCCCATGGTGCCCAGGGCATTCTCTCTGCCTGCTTATGTGCTTATTGCCTTCACGCAGGGCTTGTCGCAAACCAGCCTCCAGGCCTTTATATTTATCCAGGCCTTTCATCTTCCCTGCTTCCCTGGCTCTCCTCAGGCACCCAAGGGCTGCTCCTGTCCCAGGAGCTTTGCTGGTAACTGGAGCTCCCTTTGGTTTTCCCTCCCCTGAAGTCACATGACCAGGAACTCAACTCTTAGGAGCCCAGCTAGCAGTGCTTAATCTTCCCAGCTTCCTCTGGGGCTTCTCTTTTTAGTTCCTTGGGCCACTTCTGTGAACTTTTGTCTGTCCTCGCAGACCATTGGCTGTGATTCTCAGCCTTCATTTGCAACTTTAACAATTATTATTATTATTATTTTGGAGAGAGAATCAACCAACCTGGAGAGCCCTAGCCTGCCTGTTTACTTGCTTAGATAGCTTGTATGCAGTTAAAAAATTATTAGTGTGTATGTGTGTGTGCATGTGTGTGCAGGTGTAGATGTGTGTGAGCATGCATGCATGTGTGGAGGTCAGAGGACAACTGTGAGAATGGGTTCTTTCCTCTCCCCGTGTGACCTAGAGCTCAGATTCAAGTAGTAGGCCAGTGAGGCAAGCGCTTTTACCAGCTGGCCCATTGCGCTAGCCCAGCTTTCACAGTCTTCAGCAAAACCCAGTAAAACACAGACTATACTTCACACATTTCACACACAGATCAACTCATTGTCTTTTTCAAACTTAAATATGTGTGTTTTAAGTTTTTATAGCATTCCCATAACTGGGAAACCTGTATCATTCTGTTCTGCAGAGAAGGTAACCAGATAATTGAGGACAAAGGGTGCTTAAGTTCTGACTGGAATCAGCCTGGCCTCCATCTCTTCTGTTAACAGACACAGGGAAGCAGTGGCCTGGAGAGACAGGTCAGTAGGCAAAGTGCTTGCTTCATAAGCATGAGGACCTGACCTTGTAACCCCAGCACGCACAAAGTCAGGAATGGCAGCAGGAGCCTGTAATCCCAGCACTGGGGAGGCAGAGACAGGGGGATCCCTGCCTCCACTGGCCTGGTGAGTGTTAGAACAGTGAGAGAGGGCCTGTCTCAGAAAACACGATGGACAGTATCCTAAGGAATGACCCCCCCACTCGAGGTTGGCCTCTGACCCTGCCCCCTGCCCCACACTTCACTTTACCAATCATCTGTTCAGCATATTTAATCCCAGTGTTACTGTAGGAAGTATGGGGAAATATTTGGAGTGAAATGGGCCCCTGCTGACTAGCATGCACTGTGGAATGAGGAGTCGCCTACCAGGGTTCAATTTTAGGAATGCCGCCTATTAGCAACATGATGTGGGATAAGCTACTTGGTCGTTCCCAGTCCTTACCTATGACAGGAGGATACTAGCACTAACTTAGAAGGCAGCTGTGACAATTTAATGAACCAAACAATGATGCCTGACAAAGAGCAAGAGAACTGTTTCCAAGATGAAAAGGATTCTAAGAGCTTTAAGAGTCCTTCCAGTAACAAGGTTTACACTTTGTAGACCCAACACTAAAGGGATTCAAGTCGAGGCAAAGATCGCTAAGGACTTTTGTTAGGGCGAAACATTGTTACAAGGCCCCTACCTTCCTGGATAGCAGGTTTCTGTCTCGCTTTCTGAGAGTATAGTCCTCGTATGGCCAGGAGTTGCTGCTGGGAGAGAAAGATCAGAAGGACACTGACATTTTCATATTGCTGAATTATGTAGCCCTCTTGCTGGGGAACAGTCCAATTGCTTCTTGCCCTGCTGAAGACGGATTGGATTTGATTCTGTCCCGGTGCAGTTCGGGAGCTTATTCTAATAAGGACAACTTAATATTGCAACTATACAGCGAAGCTTTCTCATCCCTGTAGGACCTTCTCCGCGGCATACCTTGGGCTGGACCAGCCTTCCTGATTACTTCAGAGGCTGAAACTGAGTTAGCCTTCCTAGGAGGGCTTAGGTGAATAATCTTAGAATTGACATTTAAATTCAATCAGCTTTTTTTCTGGTTTTATTGTGAAATTTATTTATTTATTTGCATTCGTCAAGGGCCGGACCCTGTGTGTTAGATACCTTCATGACCATTATTACATTGGATCTTTGAAATAACCCCCGAGGCAGGTGTTCTTATTATAAACGGACTTAAAAGACACAGGAGCTGAAGAGAGGCCAGGAGGTAGCATATGTTAGGGAACAAGATTTCAAAATGGATTGCTTTTAGCTCCGTATCCACTCTTAGCATGCCTTACTGCAGCCATCTTCCCTCTCCCTCCCTTCCTCCCTCTTCCCTTCTCACCCTCGCTCCTCCCTCTCCATTCACGTTTTTATGTCATATCAGTTGTATGAAATAGTGGATCTCCTTGTAGTATCTCATGTACGTACATTATGAACTCTGACCATATTCACCCCTCTGTTACCATCTGCCATTCTCCCTTCCTTCTGGCTTCTTCCTCTCCTTGAGTGGCCTCCCTTCTATATCCATGCCCGTTTGTTGTTGTTTAAATATAGATGCTGCATTTAAGAGGAAACATGATATTTTTCTGATTTCTTCTGTTTAATACAGTGATCTCTGCTTCTATCCAACTTCTTTGTGGCTGAATGAAACTTCATGAATGAAACTTCATTGTGCATATGTATGTTTTCTCTTTTTTAAGTTTATTTACTTTTTATTATTTTGTGTGTACGGATGTCTTGCCTACACATATCTATGTACACCATGTATGTACCTGGTGCCCTCTGAGGCCAGAAGAGAGCATTTGATCCCTTGGGATTGGAGTTACAGATGAATGTGCGCTACCGGGTGTACGCTAGGAATTAAACCCAGGTCTTTCGGAAGAGCAGTCAGTGCTCTTGACCATTGTGCTATCTCTCCAGGCCCATGTATACAGTTTCTTTCTGAGTTCATTTCTTGATGGGCACCTGGGTTGGTTCTATAACTCGGCTACTGCGAATGCCCTCTTTCCTTTAATCCTTCCATGCACTGTCCCTCCCCAACTCCCTCTCTCTCTTTCCCCCTCATCCTTCCCCAATCTCCCTCTCCCCAGTTTCTTTCCTTCCTTCCTTTTTTTTAAAAGTAACATTATTTTATCTTGCAGAATACTGTTAGTTGGCAATTAGTGACAGCTGGAGAAAGGGCAAGACAGATTTTGGGTCAAGTTTGCACTACTGATGCTTGAGCTAATTGGGGAAACCAGGAGAGCAGTGCGTGCCTATTCTGTGTCTGCGTGTGTCAGGGCTGTTCAGAACTTTCCAGGCTCATCCTCCGGAGCAATCTTTTGTACTAGGCATTGTCCTGCCTACATCAGGTAGGACAGGGGACCTGAGAAAAGCACCATGGCATACCTTCAAGCTCTAAAGCTACAGGGAGTGACGGAGTCAGAAGTTGGAGAGGGGCTTGTCTACAGCAAACACTATCTTTTTATTTTTTGTTCTGGATTAGACTTTAGCTTTGCTGAGGCACTTGGGTTATAGGAGACAGGACTCAAAGAAGCATATGAGGCTTTGCCCAGTGCAAAACCGAGGGATACTTGCAACCTTGGAAGCTAATTCTTCTCTCACTCAGACTAGAAACTCATCATAAACAATAGACCCTTAAGAAAGATCAACCAAATTATCTAAGACCAGAGATCCAGTGAGCTAGGAGCTTGGGTCAAGGAGACAGGGCGCATGCAACTGCCTGCTGGCTTCTCATGCTTTTGACTCCCATCGTCCCTTGTGAGGGGCCATGCTGCTTTCTAGGGTTCCCAATGACTGTGGTCCTGTGAGCTGTTAAGAAGCCAGCATTCTCCAGACTCCCATGTTAATGGCAAGGGGATTAGAGGGAAAACAAAGCAAGCATTTGACAGTAAATGAGTCTATTGGAAGTGAACAGGGAGATCCAGAAAGAGTGTGCTTCTCACTTGTTTATTGACTCGGGTTCTGTGGAAGGGTCGCTAAACTTGGGGTCGCCTCCATCGTTCTGGCTATAAAATGGGAGATGCCAGTAACACATATCCCTTAACACTCAGAGGTGGCGAGCAGTTAACGACTTCGTGTCTCAATACTTCTTCAGGTCCCATGGTATAGACCAAAGTCGGGAAAGGGTTTCCGTCTTAGTCTTTGTAGGGTTCTCTCTTGCTTTTGGAAAATTAAATAGACACAGGGGTAGTGAGGAAAACTAAGAGCTGAAAGAAAAAGATTGGGTGGAGAGGATTCAGGGGGATGCTGCTGAAAGGAGGGGTCTAAAGCAGGCAGCCTTTCCTGTGTACTTCTGCTCTTGAAGATGTATATTGAGGGAGGTGATGAGTACACAGTGTGCTGACTTCTGGGAATCTTTGCCTCTTGCCCTTTCTGTTTCTTTCTCTCCTTTTCTCACTGTGTTTTCTCCTCTCTTCTGTCATTTTTGTCTACAACCAGAAATAGGATCACCTTTGAACAGTGGGATACCCTGGGCCCACTGGGCAAATGCTGAGGTTCTTTCAGGAACATTGGAAGTTGTCTTGTGGGACAGCTTTTCCCATCTCTTACCGGGAACCTCTGGAGCCAAGGCTCAGTCCTCTGTGGCAGCTACTTCTGTCTCCAGCTTTCTATCCAGCCTTGCTTCTGCAGGCTGAGGTAGAAAAGAAGGCCAATGCACTAATCTGCTAACCAGTGGGGGATGCTTCCAGCTTAGTGGACCAGCTTTGGGGACAGAATCAACTACATCTCTATCACCAGACCCTAGGAAGCCAATGTTTCCCCAGTACAATCTCTTCACAGAAGGATTCCACATATCTCTTTGCTTTACTCTAACATGCCAGACAACATAGCAGGGCTACATGGAGACTAAAATGTTACCAAAATGCCAAATACTGTTAAGAGGAAGTTCCAGAAAAATATTTCCAAGCACTTATTATGTACGTTTTAGGGAAACTAGAGTCTTCACATGACTAAAGACTTGGCTTTTATGTCTCACTGGACAGCCAGAGGCAATAGTAAGGGACAATGGCATGAAGAGAAGGGCGGTTAGGGATGGTAGGCATCCATTTAGCGATCCCATATGACACGAATGGGTCCTCAGTGTGAACATGACACAAGGGGGTTCCTGTTGGGAGCTGTGGATTAGAAAAGCTTTTCTTATCAGGCATATAAGCATGTTCATTAAGCTGCTTTCTTCCCTCCCTCCCTCCCCCTCCCTTCTTTCTTTCTTAGTAACATAGAAACATTCTTAACAGCCTGTCATAAGAAGTCAAAGCCGGCTTATTCACAGGTTCTAAGTTAGAAAGTTTCCCCTCACCCAAAGCCTTGTGAGTAAGTCCTGGACAACAGGATCGGGGTGCTAAGACTGCCAGAAAATGAAGCCCTTGACCTCTGGTGTTTGTTTTGCAACTCACAAAGAACAAGAGGCAATTTCTCTGAAATGTGTGCTTCAGGGTGCAGTGATGAAACCATTGTTGGCTTCCTTTCAAAATCCTACTCCATCCGAGAGCAGAAAAATATTTCCTTTTGATTACCAAAAAATAACGGCAGACTTTGGTAATGACAAACATGGACCAGGTAGCAAGTTTCTGGGTCCTGTTCACAGCATCCAGCATTATCCTTGGAGGAATACTCAACCTGTTCTTTGGGTAAAACCAGACTTCCTCCAGCAGAGACTCTGGTGCAGAGCCAGGATTCGGAAGATGGAGGGGAGGTAGAAACCAAGGCTGAAAATAAGTAGACCCCCAGTGTTACTTCAGAGCAGCCTACTGTCTTCCTCACCCAGAAAAGATTGGTCAGAAGAGAGCATTCTTGGGGCTCAGAGCAGGAGCTGGCTGGAAAAGGGAGTGGTGAAGATAAAAATATAGCACTCACAAATGATGTCAAAAAAAGGAAGAGAAGATTTTTAAGATGAGTTAGGAAGAAATATTTGAGTGGAAACTGAAAGAGATAGAGGATTAATAAAATCACCAGAGATGGTAAAACAAAAACAAAACAAAAAACCCACACACCATGGAGATGAGGCTATTCTAAGTATTTAGTCTTTAAGAATTTGTGTTTACAACTTAATAAATACAATACGTTGTGGAGCATGATTTCAAAGAACAGCCCTGTGATGATGCCCAGCCAGACTCCCGAGGGAAAGAGCGCAGTGTCTCACGTCCTGGAAAGGTGTCTAAGTTTCCCTAAGACTCTCCTTCAGACTGTGGGTTAGCAACAGGAGCTCTCACTCACAGTGGCACACAGCCTGAAGGCAGGTGTCTTAGCTTTCTGTCACCGCTAGAAAAGGCCAGATAAAGAGATTCTCAGGAAAAGGTTGACTTGGCTTCATGACTTTAGAGGCCTGGGTCCATGGCTGAGTGGACTCCTTGAGATGGCAGTAGCGGTGACTGTGCGGTGACGCAAACCACACACCTCATTTCTAGGAAACAAGAGGAGGGGGGCACAGCTTTACAATCTCCTTCAAGAGTGCACTCCCCATGAGCAGAGAACTTCTTCCTACAGTCTGTCTCCTAACGGTCCCACCACCTCCCAGTGGTACCAACTTTTAATCCATAAGCCCAGGGTGGGGATGTGTGAGCAGGTGGCATTCAGCATTCAAACTCCAATAGCAGGTGATAGATCTAAGAATGGTTTCTTCCCAGGAAAAAAGTAAATGGCGTCTTCAATTCCAGACCAGCACTGACACTTAGGAAGTAGTGGCACAGACTCAGATCCCAAGCTTGTTGCCCTGTTGAAGTCTGATGTGACCCCCAGAATCAGCGTATTAGAAGAGTGACCAAGTGCCTGGGGATTTTCTCCAGCCTGTGGGGGTGGGGCCCTCTGCCTTCCTCTGTGGATATGAGAGGGTCTGCCTTGCAGAGTTGGCCTGGATGAGACAGGTTCATGATGTGGGGAAGTAGAAGCGGGCAACCTCTTTGAGAAGGCACCTCCAGTCGGTGTGCAGTGTGAGTACTAAGGACCATGAGAAGGGAGGTGGAGGGAAAGAATTAGAAACGGGGCGTTTTCCCCAATGCTTTCAGGGAACTTTGCTGTTTCACCTTGGGACATAGGTTAATGTGGTTTTCCAACCATCTGCACAGTGCAACCCAAATCTGGCCTTTTAAGTACTCAGTGCTCATATAGACCACCGACAACCACATCTCAGGAGATGCCTCAAGGTAATAGACTTCATTTAGAGAAAAAAAGAGAGAAAGTCTAACTATCTTTGAAGTGTTGATATTGAATCCCAGCATAATGTTATATCACCTCCCCCCAATTCCTAGTTGGAGAGACTCCAATAATATGTAGCAAGAGTAAGTCCTACTTCATAGTCCTTAGAGCTGCTAGAGGCTCAGAAGACAAGTGGGCCTTCCTAAGGGACCATGCCTTTCAGGCAGCACCCTGGATTGAGGTCAGCATGCCAAGAACCCAGAGAGGTAGAGTGGGCTGCTTTGCTCCCGCACAGAAAAGAAAAAAAATTACCATGCAGCTGCATTGTCTGGGCTTGTACAGCCACGGATGCTTTTGTGCTCTGAATTTTCTGGGTCTATCTACATATCTGTGATTATGTGCACACCCCTTCATTCAGGAAAATAATGAACACAACTTGATCTAGGAAATCCTTAACTCCTGGGTACTGTTTCCAGTGCTTTCTGACTTTATAGAATGACTTGTGCCAGACGCTGACACGCTGGTTACCTCTGCTCCCGTGTGCCATGAGCAAAGGCCAATAAAGTATAATCACAACGCTCTAAAAATGTCAAGTCACTGCCCCTTGGGCCTCCCATAACTATTCTCATCTGCAAAATGGAGCTGGTAACTGTGCGCCCAGGCTTGCTTGCACAGATGTTAGGAAGCCAGGCTACAGAACATCTGTAAAGCAGTTTTAGACTTAGGAATGTGGGAACGATAAATGACCATAACAGCTATGTATCATGCAAGAGGGGATGGCGATACATTCTATATTCAAGCTCCACTCCTCACATCTTCTAGAAAATGATTTTGCCTGAGACCGAGGCCATCGGTCGACGCTCAAGTGCACAAAATGCAGGAAAAGGGGGGATTATGATCTAAAACTATGCCATCCTGAGTGAAAGGTACCTCTTAGGAAAGATGTGGATTTGCACACTGTTGTATTCCTGTAGTATATGAAGAGAGGAATGCTACTACTGAGTTGGGTGTCAGAGTGAAGGCCAAAAGGTGCTGAGGACTGGAATGAAGGTGGTCTGACCAAGTAAGTGCTTCGGAGCTCATAGCAGGTCAGGGATGATCTACAAGGAGGTTTTCGGAAGATAGCAATTCCATCCCGAGCAAACACCAAAGAATGCAACAAGGTTAGATCCTAGCCCTTCATGGGAAATGACCACGTAAGCCAACTAGCTAACATTTTGATGTGCGTGCACATCCAAGGAAGAAAAAACAGCCATCCATGTTTCAAGTCAAGTGAATGATATTTGGGAACAGCTCTTGCTGAAAGTGGTTCAGTCTTTTCCTTTCCCCTCTAGGGCCCATTGTCTTCAAATAAATGCAGAGTAAACACTTTTTTTCCCCACTTAATGCATTTCAGTCAGTGTCTTGATGCACCCCAAGCACCAAGATGAAAATGGGCTCTGTTCTTCAGGAACTGTCAACATCATAGATTTAATACTTTTCCATACTCAGTTAATTTCTCTGATTTAATTCTGTCCTTCGATTTTTCTCTCCACTTCCCATTGGCTTCATCAGAAGGCCAGTATCAACTCTCTAAAGAATTCTTTTTCTCCCTGCAGAACCATCCACAGCTCCTCTAGTAAAGATCCTCCTGATGTCTACTGCCTACAGAGTGTCCCTTGGCTGCCCTTGTCCTTGCCCTGTGGTTACTCCTTGCTGCCACATGGTGCCACTGTTGAACATGGGCATGGGCCGGACTAGCTCCTTTGGGGAGGGTAGATCCAGCTCACTCCCTTCTCCAAAGTTAGCTCTTCTAGCTCACTCTCATTGGTTTGTCTGGCAGCCTCAAGGGACTGGCCAGTTGGTTGTGTCCCTGTGACTCTCCACTCTGACCTGCACCAGGCAGGTTCAGGATCATCAGTGCCCTGATGGGCTCATAGATACGTTCCTTGAACCCCAGAAACAACAGGGCTTCTTGTCATTCTCTCCATCTACTCCCTGTTACCCTTTAACACATTTCTTGAATGTATAATGCCTTTGACCTCACTCACTCAAAGTAATGACTTTCCTTCACCATTGATGGAAAAGTTTCTCTATATAAGGAGTGAGTCACCTCTGAGGCAAAGAAAAGCGGGACAGGAATGACCTCCAGGATGCTATCTGCTTAGCATGGGGAATACACGGGCTACATCTTCAGGAGGACACTCCACTGTGCCCACAAAGACACAGATTAAATTAGGCAGAAGGTAACGAGGATTACAAAGGGAGAGTGATGATGGCACCGGTGAAGGACAGGGACCCATTGGGGAAGGCATTTGTGCCGACTCCTCGCCTTGCTAAAGGATTTTGAAGGTTGAATGTGGTGGGGTAGGGTACTGCAGGCAGGGAACATAAAGTTGATGCAGAGGTGTGGGAAAGTGTGTGCCATAATGGGGGATGTAGCAGTGATAATGGACACAGGGACTTTCCTGCTCTATAATGTCAGGACCATGAAGAGGAGAGATGACTGTCAAAGGCTGAATCTGGAATCCCATGCTAAAAATGCAGTCATCTTCCATACCTTTGGGTGATCTGTTCTGAACTCTCCATCAGTCTCTGGTTTTGGCCTTTTCTGGATGTCCAACATTGCTCCACAGTGGCTCATCATCCTTATATGTTTCATTCTCTGGGGCCTCCTTTGTACCACTGCTCTTGTGTTTCTGGTCTGATAAAATCAGGGTTGCTTGAATATAGATACTGCCTGATGAACAGTCAATATGGTAGCCAGCCAGCTGATAGATGATTGACAGTCAAGTAGTATATACAGCATGGAAATGTTGAACAAAGAGATCACTCACATCCCATGTGGGAGGGAAAAGAATGGCGTGAGGTTTATTAAGCACTCACAGTGCGTAGAATTTAAAACATAATGCGTTACTTATTTCTGGGTTCTCCTACTTAGTATTTCCAGACCATGGTTGACCGTAATAACTGAAGATGGAGAAGACGGGACCACCATGCAGATCCATCTATTCCTTCATAATACCATGTCACCTGATTGGTTCAAATAAAGAATGAACTGTTCAAGGAATAAAGACCTATAATAGTTGAAACAAAGTTGAAGTTGGGTATAGAGGCACATGCCTATAATCCTAGCACTTAGGAGGCAGAGGCAGGTGGATTTCTGAGTTTGAGGTCAGAATGGTCTACAGAGTGAGTTCCAGGATAGTCAAGGCTATGTAGAGAGACACTGCCTCAAAAAAACCCTAAAAACTAAAAGTTGAAAGTTGAAATGGAACTGCCTTAATATAGCCTAGTCCTTAATTTTATTGAAGAAAAAGCTAATCTAAAGTATCAGGAGAAAACAAGCAAACTTGTAGATTTGAGCAAAGTAACATAGAGTGTGGAATTTCAATAATCCACTGAATAAATAAGTCTACTCACCTCCCCAAAAATCTTTTTTGAGTTGTGTAAACAGTCAATACTTCAGTATTATGTCCTTGAACCAAATCCTTTTAGTTTTCAGAAAGAGACATTAAGAAGAAAATGACACAAAAAATTTCTTCCTCAAACCACCTTGTTGAAGTTTCTCCGGGGACCCAGGCAGATGATGTGTAAATTCCTTAACTCTTGAAATGAAAGGCATGTTCAAAAAAGAGACGCCAAGGGCTAACGACAAGCTGCTTCACATACACTGCTCAGGAGGGAAAATGGTCTCAGGTAAAATGTCATTTATCCCCCTCTTCATGGTGCTCAGCCGTCTTACATTCAGATGCACGCAGAAGGGAAGACAGCAGTCAGAAGAAAAATTAAGACCCTTCGGCAATGTTTTTAAAGAGTCTTAAAAATGAAGACATTGACATTGGCGATGGCAGCATCTTTTATTTGTATTGTTTAGTAATGTCTCTGTCTCTTTCTCGTGTGTGTGTGTGTGTGTGTGTGTGTGTGGCGTGTGTGTAGACATACGTGTGGGTGGGTGCATGCGTGTGCATGTGGAGGCTAGAAGGTGACTTTGAATACTGTTCCTCAGGTCCTACACACCTTGCGTTTTTGAGATGTTCTCTCTCACTGGTTTTCATAGACTGTCTGGCCAGTGAGCCCCAGAGATTTACCTTTCTCTCCTCAGCTTTGAGACCACCACATCCAGTCTTCTTCTTGTTGCTGTTGTGGTTTTTTGAGATAGGTGCACACAACATAGCCTTGGATAGCCTGGAACTTGTTATACAGAGATCTGCCTGCCTTTGCTCCCCGTGTTCTGGGATTAGAGGTGTGTGCCATACCTCGCCTGTTCATGTCGGTTTTGGGGATCCAACTCAGGTTTCATGCTTGCAAGGCAATCACTCTACAGCAAAGCCATCCATCTCCCCAGTCCTCGATAAACTGCTTTCTGAGTTTTTCCTCACCTAGCATCTCATTTGCTCCTTGTGGTAGACCCATGAAGAGCAGAGTCTTAACTCTGTGGACAACAGTCACTAGCCAGGTGCTGAGTGGGAATCGGCCCCACGCTTCTGAGCCGGGAAAGGCTCAGAACCCAGATGTCCCCAAGCTCACCTGGGCATGGTCTTCCTGCAGCTCTCCAGCTGTCCCACCAGACTGTTGCCCTCTTGGAAGGAAATGTTCATGGAGGATGAGAATTGTGTCTTGACCACCTTATTATGTTTTTACAGTAATCGTCACACAGCAGGTGTCCAGTAAATGCTAACTAGATAGCTACACTAAACTCTGATATCTCAACAGCCTCTAAAATTTAAAGCTTCTTCTTTTTTGGGGGGAGGGGTCTCACACCTTTTTCTGTATTAAAAAAAAAGAAAAAGGAAGAGGAAACAATCTATTTATTTTTTAAGATGTAGTTTAACCAGGTGGTGATGGCACACATTTTTAATCCCAGCGCTCAGGAGGCAGAGGCAGGCGGATCTCTGTGAGTTCAAGGCAGCCTGGTCTACAGAATGGCAGGACAGGCTCCAAAGCTACGCAGAGAAACTCTGTCTTGAAAACCAAAACAACAATAGAAAGATTTAGTTTAATTTTTTATTCATGTGCATATATGTGTGTCAGTGTGGTTTCGGTGTGCCCACCATGTATGTGCGGTGGCACACAGAAGCCATAAGAGGGCATCCTCTTGGAATTCAGAAGAGGGAATGGAATCTCTGGGACTGGAGTTGCAGGTAGTTACGCACCTCTCCATGTGGGTTCCGGGAATCCAGTGGGGGTCCTCTGGGAGAGGAGTAAGCACCCTTGACCACTGAACCATCGCTCCAACTCCAACCTTCAGTTTCTTAACCTGGTGGCTAACCAAAAGTTCATTTCACTTCCTGGGAGATTCAGAAATGAATACTGAGGGCTTTGGGGAATCCGAGAGTTACTCATAGGATAAACAGCAGAAATTAATGGGAGAGGAAGACAGTTGGGTCTCTTGTTTACACGTGTCTGTTCCTTTTGGCTCGTGGGTTTTAACGTGACCTTTCCTAGTGAGATGGGGAAATGAATAGCCTTTTCTGTTTTTCACCCAGAACCAGCGTTTCCTGAAGTCAGCGAACATGTGTCTTTTGACAAATGAGCCGCAGGAGTTGTTGACCTTGCCTTGAAGAATTCTTCTGTCCTGTGGCTGTTCTCACACACACTCGGTACAGATTTTAGATAAGACCCATCCCTACAAAACTGTGAAGTGGCAGTATTGTCGCCCCCGCCCCCCCATGTATTTTACTTTTCTCTGGGTCATTGTCCCATTGATAAAATGTGCTGGTGTGTCAAGATCCGGGGGGTTTCTGAGGGGACCGTGAGACTCTAATCAGTGTCCCCTGTACCTGCTGGCCTTGTGTCACAGCAAACAGCAGCATGGATTCTACAGTTCTGTCCTCATTCATTTATCTGTCCATAGAAGGTGCCATGCACATCACAGAAAGACTGGAAAGACCAGAAGGAGGGAAACGTTTATCCAAGTCACCCACAACAGCCATCTGTGAACATTTTGCTCTCATTTTTCCAGGCACAGATATTGAGGGCTTCCATACATGGTTATTACTGAACCGTGTAAATAATTGAGTAGATTGCTGTTAGAAGCCTGCATTTGGAGATAAGAGTCACACACAAAATCAAGCCCTTGCTCAATTATGGTCCAAATGTTCTGTTTAGAAGGCAGTGCCATTATTTACCCACTTTTTATGAGGAATCTTTTTTTTTTAATCAGTTAGTATCTAGCCAGAGAGTTGTACTGAGATATGGGGGAGAATGGGGACATGGAAAAACATTTTCAGCACCAGAGAACACGGGCAAGGAAGTGACTAAGACATGCTCACCCGGCACCATTGTTCTACCTGCCACTAGGTTGCTTTAGATCTGTATTCATGAGGCCTTGACTCTTGTCCCCAGTGTGACTAGGAATGACACTTGTTCAGGTCCACAAAGGTGAAAATCATGGCACTTTTGGTCAAAGCCTTATGGAAGCAAGAACTTCACTTTCTGTTCCTTGGTCCTGGGAAATCCTCTCTTCAAAGCCGTCTTGGGAACCATCTGTGATGATGCCACAGGTGAAGAGTCTTGTCTTAGGTTTCTACGGCTGAGAAGAGACACCGTGACCACAGCAACTCTTACAAAGAAAATATTTCGTTGAGGTGGTGGCTCACTTACAGTTTCAGAGGTTCAGTCCACTATCATCATGGCGGGGAGCATGGCGGCATGTAGGCAGACATGGTGCTGGCTACATCTTGATCAGCAGTCAACAGGAAGTCGACTGTGACACCTAGCAAAGCTTAAACAAAAGAGACCTCAAAGCCTGCCCCCACCCGTGTCACACTTCCTTAAACAAGGCCACACCTACTTCAA